>JACFYI010003674.1:161828-189454 GCA_014898755.1 Handroanthus guayacan
TGTTCTGAAATGTTATAAAAATCACATTCTTGTCTCGTTTGTTGATATGCCTATCGTTTGGAACACCTTTGCTTCTACTTCATGCCATGAATTTTACTGGGTCGTGTGACTCATGATTTCATCATACATTGTAGGAACTTAAGCTCTGAGCCAACGCCTGATCGAACCTGTTGGTTTAACTTTTGATCCGATGGCAAGTTTGTATAGCTCAACTAGATTTTTGGATTTTGATGTAATGATCTGTAAATATGTATAGTTGAGCGGGTTTGGAAAAGATTATGTAAAACATGCAAACTTTTGGGGTGTAAGGAAGAATGTTAATGATTTTAGTTTGCTTGAATATGTGAATCCCTGTTTATGGTTATTAATATGTATGAGATTTCCAATGATTTTAGTTATTTTGAGCATGTCATATTCCGTTTTTTTTTATTAGTATGTTTGTCCGACTGCGAGTGACGTTCCGGACCGCGAGGTGGGCTCGCTATCGCGATCCGGGGCGCCACAAGAAAAGTTATTTTGTATTTAAAATAAAAGTTATGATACTTAAGTTTAATATTTAATTTTACCCTTGCTAGAATTATATTACTAAGTACAAACTCCAAGTTTTAACCATAAATTTTTAAGTTTCATAGTAACAACGTTTTTCTACTCCACTATCATTTTGCATAATTGCAATCCTTACTCCAATATCTTTCTCATCCACTATCATTTTTCTTTTAATACCATTTTCCGTAAAGGTTTTTGTACCAAAAAGGCCATATTTTTCATCTTCATCTCTTCATCTTCCCTTTGTTTCAAAAAATGTTCTTAAATAACATATGATGCTTGAATACTATACTAAAATATTATAATTGGTCCATTTCCTATCTGTGTATTTCCCAAAAGACTTGGAGTGGGATCATGATCAACAAGTAACTACGTAAATTACCACCAGATAGGTTCCTATGGGTTACAATTTCTCTTCGTTTGATGGGAACGAAGACTAAAAATATATATTGGGCCTCTAGTCTAACAATAGAAGGTTTATGATTTTAATTGCTCAAAAAGTGTTGGTAAACATAAATTCAACTAATTAATTACATAGAAAAAAAATTCTATGTATTCTTTTTTATACTGGCAAATAATTCGTGCGACCAACATATTTTGAGAGTTCACTAGCTATATATCTGTTAGGAATATATAGCAAGTCAAATACTTAAGCATGGAATTAGAATAGAGATATAGTATGCAGTAGCCCAGGGGGTTATTTGGTAGGGGTTACAAGGGCAGATTATATTAATTTGTAGTCCTTGTAGCTCCTTTGGTATCCTATATTGAGTAATGGGCCGGTCTACTACAAAGGCTATCCCTTACTATTTCTTTTACTACTAATATTATCTCCTCTCCCTAATATTAATTAGTATGAGATGATGAAGTTTCTATAATGTCCCTAACATTGCAATTCTGTAGATGGAACACACTTTATGATCGGGCATTTTTGTCCTTGATCTATGAGCTACAAATTAGTAAGAGCTACAAAAGACTTAATTAGATGTATAAATATATTATTTTAATACTATCCACAAGTTAATAAGGGTACCAAACTCAAGACTTATTTAAATGTTTATAGCACTACAAAAAAAAAAAAAAAAAAAAAAGGCTTTAGTGATAGCACCAGTGGTTTAGTGCTGTCACTAAAATAGGCAAAAATTGGTTACTAAAAGTGTTAGTGACTGTGTTTGTGATTAGAAGTTGCGGTCACAAAGACCTTCATCACAAACAAAAATCAGTAATCGAATTTTTCAGTCGGTCACTGTTACTATATTTAGAAAATGGGGTCACAAACTCTAAAGTAAATAATTTCTCGTTGGTCACAAATTAGTGATCGATTTAGTAATGACACCACTCGGTCGCTAATTTAGTGACTCCAAAATAAGAAGATTGCTGGTGACATGTAGTGATTGATATAGTGGCTGCATTAGCAGTCACTAAGTTTTGTGACCCTTGCGAATCCCATATTAGTGATCGTGCCAACCGTCACTATTCAGTGATCGATTCTGGGGTCAATAACTCCAGAATTTTAGCATTAATGCATTATTATATCTTTAAAGTAAACATGTTTTCACATTTATTCATAGCAGTCTATTATAGTACAACATAAAATAACAATCCTTTTCACAAATCTAAAACTAAAATCAAAATTCAAAGTATGTTATCTATAAAACATTTCAAAAGATAATTAAGCCAATAAATCCAAGCATGTCATGATTTTGATACATTTCAATCTCCTTATCATCATCACTAGCTCCATTGCTTTTGGAAAAAGCACTTTCCATCATACAAAAATTTGCGTGCATTGCTGCATATGTCTTTTTTATGGCCTCCTCTCTAGCTTTAGTTTCTTCTGCCATCCTCTTTGCTTCATCTCTCCCCTTCTTAGCCTCCTTTAAGATAAATACCAGCCTTGGTCTCGCTACCTCTCTTTCTTTGGCAAATTTCTCTCTTGCTTTGATCAATGTCTTTCTTGCTTTAGAGATCACATCTTTTAATTACTCCTGACTAATATAGGTAGATGTAGTTGCTGTTGACGATGACTCCGAGGATGTTCAAGAAAAGATGAGCTCACAGTAGTGATAAGTATTTACAAAACTATATACTCTACCTTTGCATTGGTCACCAGCAATCTCTAGCCACTTTTTTTTTGGCATCAAGTGAGCTTTCTGAAGTAGGATTGCTCTCATGCTGACTCAAATTCTCTTGCTCATATTGTTCATATTACTCATATTTAAAAGCAATAAGAATTAAACATAACCACATTACAACATACAATGAGCGCTATATCATTTTGGCTAGTCAATAATGCCAACTTTGTGCGTGGCAATTTGGGGGGGGGAAGAAAATAAAAGCTAACATTGATAAACCAATTCAAAAAAAGCATGCACATGTGGCACTTAATCAACATTAAAATCTAGGGATTTACTACATTAGTTACATACAACAAATCAGAAGTTTGGGCCTTTGAAGTTTACATAAGCCTTTAAATTAATATCTTCAACCTGGATAATGAACTTCAATTAACATTCACAGTCAAATATTAAAATATTCATAAATTCAAACACATAAACAGTCGACATACAAATATCCTTATACATAACCCCAAGAATTAATACAAACATGTGGATAATAAGCTAAACAATCAAATTAATTTGTATTTACATGAACCCTCCTGGATTTCTAGACAAAAGGATTTTGTACGGTCCGTGCAATATCAACATGACAATTTTTCATGAGTTCTCCAACAAGAAACCATACCATAAGCTAAAAAGTCATTAATTGTCTACAAAAGAGTGGCCTTCATCATAAAATTTTGTTGCCAAAACACATCATAAGTCTCAACTCCGATACTTTGCAAATGCTTCAATTCATCAATTAGAGGACGCAAAAACACATCTAATTTTTTGTCGGGGGATTTAGGGCCAGGGATCATCATATTCAAAAATATGAATGGTTCATCCATCCATATGTTTGGTGGAAGATTGTACACTACGATCGACACAGGCCAATAAGGATATAGAACACTACTGTTATTAAAAGGGGTGAATCCATCTGTGCATAATGCCAATTGAACATTACATGTTTCCGATAAAAATAAAGAATGAGTATAATCAAAATGTTTCCATGCTTCACTGTGTATGGGGTGCACCATGCTACCATCTTCACACCGATTACTGTGGTGCAAGGTCATATCCTTAGACGTGTGATTTGACATATAAAGCCATTGGATCACTCTAGGAATTAGAGGTAGGTAGCGCAACACCTCGTAGGGTACATTTTTAGAGCCCACGGTTCTAGGCTTATGTCTAGGATGATCGTATATTGTGTACTTGATTTTATCTAAGTTATCTCTGTAGTATTACATGCAATTCTTAACATAAACATCAAATTTATCATAACCTAGACCAAGTGCTCTAACTATTTTCTTTGCACTATACAAGTTGCACGGGAAGGTCTCGCCTTTTGGTATCATACTTTTCATTGCTGATATAATGCGATTGACACACAATTGAGGCAAGTTAAGATCTGGTCCTATATTCATCAATTGAGAGACCACTGATGCAACACACTGAGAATTCCCCTAATTGAATTTTAAAACTTTTATTTCTCTAACAGCAAATGGTTTTCACGATCATGAAAATTTTTCCCATAACTAAAACATTTTTCCACATCCGAAAGATTTTTCCTTAATACCCAAAAATTCTCAATTGAATTTACAACCCTTTAATTTTCAAACGATGAATCGTTTTCACAACCACGAAAGAAATTTTTCTAATCAAAATATTTTCTTTCATCCGAAAAATTTGTCTTACACCCAAAAATTTTTCTACACAACATTTTGGCCCAAAAGAGCCATTTAGGCCCAAAAATTTGGCCCAATTTGATTTAAAATTTAGCCCAACAACTCAAGACCCAATCCAAATAATTAAATATATATATATATGCACACACACATATGTAGATATATACAAATCAGCCAAAAGGAGAAAGGAGGAAGATTTTGCTCACTAACTCTACCAACTCTATAAGCTTTGCAAATTGGAAGACAAATCCTCCATCAATTTTTCTTTTACTAAGAAACCTCTCTTCTTGCTCTATAAATAGTTTGGGAGTGTAGTGGTTTTTCCTTCACCTTGCTAGACAACTCCCTCTCATTCTCTATTGCATATATACATATGCAGGCTCTTGCTCTCAACACTACATATATATACACACTTATATCTGCAATCTCACTAAGGAAGAAAAATTTTATCTATCTTAACTAAACCATATCATTTGCAAAAGGGAAAGACTAGGGGAATACTCACTCCCATTAGATCAATATTTGGATAAGTAATGAATACTAAGTATGACTACTTCAAAACTTGAAGTTAAAGAAATTGAAGCCTAACATGATATGTGTGATTTTGGTTTTCGGTGGCTAACTTCAAATCCTTAGATCATCTAACTTCAAACTCCAAAGCTAAGGACAAATGTAAGACTTATGATTTCTCCTTTGCCTCCCCGTGCTTGCTCTTATTTATTTCCTTGCAAATATGAATATTAAGCTATATGATTATTTCTTTTGTTGCCTATTGAATTAAAAGTGCTCAAACCCCATTAAATGATGACTTGAGAACCTTGAATGTTCATATGACTCCCATTCTCCTTGTCTATGTTCTTGAGATAATTGGACCTTGGATAAATGGAAGGATTTTGAGACCAAAAATGGAAGAATGAAAATTTTGGACTTAAAATGCTTTTCCACCAAATTTACCATTTAAAATTTTAAGACTTGAATTTTAAGAAATTTTGTGTCAAAAAGAGTTTCAAGAAAATTTGATTTTAAAGCAAACAAAAAAAAAAAAAATTGTTGAGTGCCCAAGCGCCCAAGTTAGTGGCTCTGGGATCACCTAAATGCGTGCTCAAGCGCTCAATTCCAGTGACCAAAAGCACCTTTTGAGCACTAGAGTACCCAAACGGGCACCCCAAGCATTTATTTCAGTAGCGAAATTTATTATTTCGGTGCTGGAGCACCCAAACGAGCGCTCAAGCGTCCATTCCAGTTTTCAAATCTTTACGTTTTGATCTTGATTT
The DNA here is from genome assembly GCA_014898755.1 of Handroanthus guayacan. NCBI lineage: Eukaryota > Viridiplantae > Streptophyta > Magnoliopsida > Lamiales > Bignoniaceae > Handroanthus > Handroanthus guayacan. Next base: position 167,439 of record JACFYI010003674.1, read on the forward strand.
GCCAAACCAAGTCCATATTTCACTTCTTTAAAATGTTTTAAAGCTTCAAAATAATTTTTCTAAGTCTGAGGTCCAATTTGAATTGTTTGTTGAATTTATTGGCTATGAGTTTGTGCTCCGATGTGGCTAAATATTTTGAATATATTCTGTTTGTTCTGAAATTCTTGCCCTAATATGGCTAAATGTTTTGAATATATTCTGTTTATTCTGAACCTGCAAGAATGAATGAAAGTTGGGCCCTAGGAATTATCAAGTGGGATTTGATTGGGCGATATTGGATCGACGGTCAAAACCCTGGAGGATTCCTGTATGTTGGGTAGACCGGAGGAACCCTAGAGGTAGGGTTCCAAAGGGCTGTTCTAAGGCTTGTGGTTAGCCGTGCTACGGTTGATTGTACCTTAAGTATGTTTAGTGCTCCTCGGGTGGCCACTAGAGGAAGCAAAAATGGAAGGATAAAGATTATATGTATGTTGGAGTTATAAGGATGACAGATCCACCAAATATTTGTCTCAACCTTATATGTTTGTTACCATGAATGTGATAAAATTTATAAGTTATTTGTTCGTAATGCATGTTCTGAATATTTCAATTTGATATTTGTTATCACATTTATGGTTCATTCTTGCTATGTCTCTTGATCAATCTGGTACTCCTCATCATATGCCAAAAGTCTTCCTGGGTTGGTGGACTTATGATTTCATCATCCACTATGTAGGAAATTAACTCCTGGATCATCTGAAGCTTTGAGAACTTATGATAGCACTTTTAGAATGAGTATTTGTATTTATAAATGTGTTTTGATTAGTAGAACTTGTTGGGACTTTGTACATAGTGGTTTGTATCTTTGGAAACCCAGAATGCATTTCTTGGAAAAATTTGGCTTGTAATTATGAGATACTTTGGATATGTTATGAAATTTCTATTATGGATCTTAGTTAGATCTCTTTCTTTGAGTAACATTTTGGACTTTGGAACGGATGTTTTAGGATCTTGGGGCATTACAACTGATAATCTAGAGGGTGTTTAGATGAGCTTATAAGCTCTTAAAAATATCTTATAAGATATTTAGAAGTTTATAAGATATTAAAATGTGTTTAGTAAAATTTCTCAAAAAAGATCTTAATAGCTTTCAAAATAGGATGATAGGAACTTATAAGCTCTTTTTAGAAAGTAAGGAGATCCTAACTTATTTTTAAAATGTTCACATGCACATTCATTTTTAATTAATTTAATTACAAAATTGTCATTACTAATATCTTATAAGCTAAAATGTCTTATTTTATCCAAATACTTTAACAACTTATTTTTAAAATAAAATCTAATATCTTATAAGTCCTAAAAATATCTTATAAGATGTAGGAGCTTATAAGATATTTTAAATATGCTTAGTCAAATATTGTCCTAGTATGTTTCTTGCAACCATGACACAATGGTTCTTTTGCATCTTTTAATAGGTCAAAAAACTTTTGGGCATCTGGACTAGGAGATTGTTTAGCATCCAATGGACGCTCATCCCTCTCAAATCCCATTGAAATTATGTCTAGTAGCATCCACTACCATGTTCTCATCCCAAAGTTCTCATTATTTGAAGACCGAGAATATTCCCTAATAGGGTCTTGGATCCAAAGTTCTCCATGTGCATCCCACGTAGTATAACTATGTCCAATCCATACTTGTTAAGGTGACAATCCATATTATTGTGGTTATCAAACTTCATGTTGCGACACTTTGAGTAAGGGCATCTTATAGAATTACGATCAATAACCTTAGGATTTGATTAAGCAAAGTCTAACAATTCTTTTAACCCTTTCGAAGCTCATCACATGGGAATCTATTTTTATCCAATTTATGCCATATCCAGTTTTGGTGTTAGATATATTTTCTGTGATCTTAGCTAGAGAATGTTCAGCATTATAGATTGCACGACATTTTCAAAAGCATAACAAATAAGAAGTTAAATTTTTTTTTTTTATATACATGATTTGAACACTTTGATTTCCTGTCGCAAGAGAATGGGTAATTGAGCAAGATAATTGATGTCTATCATAGTTTGGAATTGAAAATTGGATTTGAGTTTTTTGGGCATAGTTTGGAAGTATTTTGAAATTTTAAAGTATGGAGTGAGGGTTGTCACCACCTTTGCTTTTTGCTTTTCATTTTTTGTTTTTTAATTTGAAAGTGCCTATTTCATTGAAGTAAAATAAATATGTCTATGGCTTTATATTTTAAACCAATAATATTTTCTTTATCCTAATAATTTAAACTTGGGAATAATTAATTAGTCCAAATTGTTGGATTATTCTCCATTTTGTAGCTACCATTTTTAAGATGGAAAAGAAATCAATTCCTTAACACAACGTGTATCATCATGGCAAGGGCAATTGCAATTCCATTTGCTATTTTTGTTCATATCTAGGTATATATCTACTTACCAAATTTCTTCTATGCTATTATTTATTTCATATGTGTTCTTCTAGAACTGAAATTATTGACGTCTGATGAGGCCCTTATCCAATCAGTTCATTTAGTAACTTATACGATAAACATCAAATGTCCTAAGTTGTTCTTGTTCACAAATACATAATTACTTTCCAATTTCTTTTAGCAGTTTATCTTTTCATCAGGGTTTGAGTAAAGGGGTAAGAAGGTTTGCAAAATATAGACTTTCTTTATAAAGTCAAAGAGCAACACATCTTTGACAATGATATAGCAGATGAAAATAAGGCTAAAGACAATGAAAACAAATTTGTCAACAAACATTGTACCATTACAACAGACAAGAACAAAGGGATACAAAAAACAAAAGAAAAAAGCTTCATTTCCAGACAACCCATCACATATTCTTTAAAGGAGAAATGAACACACAGCTTTGATTTAGGTTTTTCTCTCAAGAGGAGAGTTTCCTTTCTTACCATGTTACCTTACATTGCAACTCAAACCCTAACCCTAAATGCCCTTAGCCACCCTTATCTCCCACCTTACCAATTTCCAACCACTCGCAGAAGATTTAGAGAAGCAGTCATGCGCTGTGCTTGTCTTGCGGGTTTCCTCATCGATACCAATTTCAGTATATATCCTTAACCTCACATTTTTTTGCGTTATTTTTTTTCTTGCATTTCATGTTATTGGTCTTTTCATCTTTTGCTTTTTCTGCTTTTTGTGTCTCTCTGTTATTTTTCAATTTTCTTTTCTCTTCTTTTGTTTTCGCTCCGTATTTTTCTCTTTTCACTATCTCTACATTTTTCCCCTGCCTTTTCTAATGTTGTGCTTATATCTCATTGGCTAACTTTGGTTTCTTTTATGTGTCTTTACCTTGACAGATGTTTTGTGATTCATTGTACGGTGTTATCTTGGAAGGGATACCCTTTAAAACCTTATCTGCATTTGATTGGGATGGCAGCGGATACAATGATGGATTTACTGGGACGGAGCCTAACCTTAATGGAGGATAAAGAGGTGGGGGTTATACTACTTGACAATGCTTGGAAAGGAAGGGTTGAAGGCTACCGGTACATCTTGGTAGGGAGGATTGTTTCAAAAGGACACCTTTGCAGATTACTCCAACTTTACAACTTCTGGAGAGTGGTCATTTTCTCCTTTCCTTTGAATATCATTTGGACATGAAGAATGCTTTAGACAGCTGGCTGTGGGTTGTGGAGAAGCATCTGCTAATTTTCAAAGAAGTCACAGAGGGAGAGAACTCGTTAACAATTGATCTAAGTTGGATGCCAATTTTCGTATGAACCTAGAGCCTATCGAGCCATCAATGAACAGTGGAAGTTGCTTCATTTTTTGGGAACAAAATGGGTTAGTTTGTGGAATTCATTCAATCTCACAGTAAGACTGATAGGGGCATGGTTTGCATCCTTGTAAAGATTGATATCACCAAGTCAGTGAAACGGGGCATTTATGCACGATCAACAACAAGTGATAGGGCATAGATAAGCTTTGAATATGAGAGAATGCCGATGTTCTATTTTCTTTGTGAATTGTTCGGCACCTGGAGAAACGTTGCCCTAGGAGGTATACGGATAATTTCTGTGATCTGGAAGACAATTTTAAATATGATAATTGGCTAGTGGCTACGCCGTCCTATCCCCCAGCAGTGTCTTACCTCCTATCAACTCCACCCTTATCCACCACCCAAAGCTCAAGGCCATCACCAAAATAAGGGACCGCAATCTTTGATTTTCGAGTAGCAAACCACACAACCCCTATCCAAACTTTGCCGATGCAAACTCCCCAACCAAACAGCCAACCTATTGCCTATATACAAACCTCATCCATAACTCAAAGCTCATATAACCTCACTTGTTGGCGAACCTCTCTCCCCCAATGCATTACCACATACCTCAGAAGACCTACTTCCTAGCCCATCCCATATTGACCCTTGTCTGCGTGTTGTGGCAGCCCTGCCAGTATCTATAAACTGTCCCACAACCAAAACCCATATACGGCAATGGAAAAAATCTTTACAATCGAAAAATTTCAAAAGGAACAAAGTTGCAGGTTCGAGACAAAAAATAAGAGGTTGAGAAATAAGAAAGAAAATGGTCACACCTTGTTGATCTTGATTTGAATAGAGTTTTAACAGTGGAGGTTGCCACACAGGCCCACTATTTGCCATGAGTTGCTTATTTTGGAATTGTCAAGGTTTGGGGGCTCCCTTGACAATTCATATACTCAGAGATCTCCTTTGACGATATAACCCCAACATGGTCTTTCTCTCGGAGACCAAATGCTGAGCATTGCGAATTGATTTTCTTAAGTAGCGTTTCTCTTTGTTTGGTTTAAGTGTGGACTGTAGTGGAAACTCCGGTGGACTTGCTCTACTGTGGTGAAAAGATATGAATGTTGTCCTAAGATCTTTTTCTAAAAATCACATTGATGTAACCGTGTGCTTATCTCCGGATGATGTGAATTGGTGGCTAACTGGTTTCTACAGTTTTTCAGACTCTCGGTATAAACATCTGTCATGGGAACTCACCAAAAGACTAAGTTATGGGAATAGCTTTCCTTGGATCCTAGGAGGGGACTTCAATAAAATTTTGATTGATGCAGAGAAGGAAGGGGAGAATTCGAAGCTTCTTGTCTTCTTTCAGCATTTCAAGAAGCTATTGAGTAGTGTGATCTTTCAGATTTGGGTTTTGAAGGTTATTCGTTTATTTGATCTACTAATAGAAGTAAGCCTAATACCGTCTGTGAATGTTTGGATAGAATTTGTGCAACAATGAGCTAGCGTGATCTTTTCCCATTTAGTACAGTTGCTCATTTGATGACGGGTGGGTTGGACCTTCTTCTTATCTTACGTCGATGGCATACCTGGTTTGAGAGCTTTTGGGTTAAAGAACATGAATGTGCCACCTAGACTGAGAATGCATGATGTGTGTGTTACAAGTGGACCAGTACTACTGATATTATGGATAACTTGCAAAAATGTAGAGATGAAATTGCTCTTAGGTACCGCAAAAAATGTGGGTTCCTTCGAAACCACGTCACTTGCTTATAAACTAAGCTGGACAACATTTTTTCAAGCCCCATTACCACTGAGACAAAGTCAAACATTGCTATGGTTAAAGATGAATTAAATGTTGCCTCTGGGCGAGAGGAGAGTTATTGGAACCAACGTAGCCATGTGGAGTGGCTCCGGGAAAGGGATCAAAACATTGCGTACTTTCATCGGAAAGTAATTGGATGTCAGTGAGCTAATTTGATTAAAGGTCTTTTCGATAACGATGGGGTTTGGCATGAATCCCAGGAAGATCTTGAGCACATAATTACTTGCTATTTTACTTGTATTTTCGCATTGTTGAGCCTTCTCAAGAGGATTTGGATAGGGTTTTAAGTGGTGTTCCAACTAAGTTTTCAATGGACATGAATTCGAAACTCTTATAACCCTACTCGAGGGATGAGGTACTCCTTGCTATTAAGCAAATGCATATATTAAAGTCACCCCGTCCTAATGGTATGCCAACCTTGTTTTTCCAAAAATACTCTCATATTGTTGGCGATGACGTCTTTGAATTTGTCTTTAATTTCTTGAATAAGAGTGTTTTACCGAATAATGCAAACCATACATATATTATCTTATTCCAAAAACTTGAAACCCAAACATATAACACAATTTTAGCCCTTAAGTCTCAGCAATGTGATTTATAAAATAGGGGCCAAAACCATTGCCAACCGCCTTAAACCCTTGCTTTGTAACATAATCTTGCCCACTTAATCCGTGTTTGCTCCCCAAAGATTGATCATTGACAACGTCCTGGTTGCCTATGAACTAAATCACTATATCAAAAAGAAGAAATCAGGTGCCATAGGCTATATGGCCTTGAAACTCGATACAAGTAAGGCGTATGACCCTATCGAATGGTCTTTTCTTTGTGGCATGCTCCTTAAGTTAGGTTCGATAGAGCTTTTGTTGATTTAATTACACTGTGCATTAATTCGGTGACTTACTCTTTCCTTTTTAATGGCAACTATATTGGTTACCTCTGTCCTAGTAGAGGACTCCGACAAGGGGATCCCTTATTACCTCATTTGTTTCTTTTTTGTACAGAGGTGTTATCTCTTTAATTTCGGTGAAGGAAAGTACCAATGGAATTATAGAAATATCGATTGCTCGAGGTGCCCCTAAAATCTCACATGTCTTTTCTGCTGATGATACACTCTTGGTTTGCAAGGCAACCATGCAAGAAGCTCTGAGCACACAAAGAATTGTGAAATGGTATGAGTTGGCTTTTGGGTAGAAGGTTAACCAACAGAAATCATCAATTGTTCTTAGTAGAAATATCACATCTAGGGATAGAGATGCAACAGTTGAGGCACTTGGCTTTCAATTACTGCCACGACATGATAGATACTTGGCTTACCGATTGAAATGGGGCAAACAAAACAAGAGATCCTTAGGTACATCAGGGAACAGGTTTGGGCATGCATCCATGGTTGGTGCAAACGAAAATTATCAATAGGGGGATGTGATGTCCTTATCAAGGCAGTTCTTCAAGTATTCTAATCTTTGTTATAAGTGTTTTTCTCCGTTCTAAATCAATACCTTGAGACATTGAATCCCTTATCGGAGGATTTTAGTGGCGTACTAGCGAGAAGTAGGGTATTTCATGGATGAGTTGGGATAACATGTGTCTCTTAAAAAATAGAGGAACAGTTGAGTTTTGAGACTTTAGATGTTTTAATATGGCCTTTTTGGCCAAACAAGGGCAGTGAAGCCTAATGCACCTAGATTCTTTCCTCAGCAGATTATTAAAAAGTAGATATTTCCCAAGCTCTAATTTTCTTAATGGTCGATTAGGCACAAAACCAACCGCAACTTGGAGAGCCAAGGTATATTTATGCAAGAGACTGATATAGAGAGTAAATAATGGGCAACTCATCTCTGTTTGGAATGACACATGAATACCTTCAGAAGGAAATCACAGAGTTATAACAGTTCCAAAGCTGGAGTTTCATGACTTAAGGGCCAGTGACCTGATTGACCATAATCGAGGCACCTGGGACACAGAGAAATTAAGAATGTACTATGGCCAGCTAATGTCGGTCGAATATCTCAGCTCGCATTGCCAAACCTAAACGAAGAAGATAAACTCTTTTGGAGCCTCGAGAAAAAAGAAGTTTTCAGCATACAAATTTGCTATCATCTGTGCCGAGAGGACAACAAAAAACAAGAGGGTATTGGAGGTGAAGGACGTGGAAGCACCGAGAATAGGTAGAGGTTTATTTGGCAGCTTCAACTTCCAAGTAAATTCAAGTTAATAGGATGGGACTTATTGCCAACTGCGACAAAATTAGCACAATGGGGCATTCAGGTCCCTCTTTCTTGCCCCATCTAAGGTAAGACTGCTAAAGATATGGCCCATGTTTTATTCTGATGTCCTTTTGCAAGAAACGTGTGGATGACTTCGAACGTACACCAAGTGATGGCAAACGTCAGTTTCATAAAAAATTTTCAATAGATTAAGGACATTTGTACGAGGATGGATGAAGCAGACTTCAGATTATTTCTGTCACTTGTCGTGCTCTCTAGAAAAATAGGTGTAGTCTAGTTTTTAACCATTCTAAGTGATCATGCCATGATTTAGCTAGTCAGGCCAAAATACTAACGGGGGAGTTGCTGCAAGTGTCTACATTTGAGAACCTGCCCACTTAAGCCTATTTAGTTTCTGTTTTCTTTTCGTTATTGCCTTGTGTTTCTACATATGCTCTAATGTTGTTTTCTGGATTGCTATTCTTTGGTGTTTATTTTATAATATAAAGCTTTTTACTTAAAAAAAAAGAAATGAACACAAATAAAACATAAACAGTCTAATTCAAGAAAATGAAGGCTTCCAAAAATGTCCACATGCAATTATAATGTTGATTACGAACATAACATACAAAAACCTAAAAAAAAAAGTTAACAAATTCACGAACAAAAGAACATACATTTTTCTGTAAGTATGCATACAATAGGAAAATTTTTTCTTTTCATCCCTTAACAAAGCCACTTAATTATGTTTTGTCCCCAAACTTTCTAATTTCAATCAACGTTGGTTCTACCATCTTCTTTTCTGTTAGAAGTTAACGGATAGTCAATTTAGGGAAGAAAATGCCCTTTTTGGCGCCAAATTCATACCTATCTCTATCAAGGAAGTAGGTAGAGGTGTAAATGGATAATAAACTGATCGGATATACTGTTTTCATATTCGTATCCAATTAACTTATCGAATATGGATATTTGTATCCATTTTTTGGCAGGTACTGAAAAATAATACCCGTCTCCGTATCTGATGGACATTAAATAAATTCATAAATATCCGTATTCGTTTATAATTATATATTTTTTTGAATATCTGTACTTGATTGTAATTATTCAAATCATGTCCGCATTTGTATCCAAATGTTATTTTTTACCCATTATTCAAAAATATATTTTTTTGGATATCTCTATTTGATCGGTTTAATCAATTTAGCAAGACCAAACAAATACAACTTGTAAGATAAAATGACAAAAAGTCCATAATCTAATTATATATAATAGGGCAAATGTCACTAAGTCCTTCAAGTTTGTCGTTAGAGATACTTTAGTCCCTAAACAACGATTCTCGACTTTACAGTCTCTAAACTAATAAATCCATTCCAAGTTAATCCCTCAATCGATATTCTGGCTAGAAATTGGCTGGAATAATGCATGTGCATTGCGCATGCTTCTTTTATGAAGGCTTTTTGGTCAATTTGCAAACAAAGTAACAGGAAGAAAAAAAACAAAAATTAAAATGAAAAAGCTGAGTGAAAAACATGAAAAAAAAAAGCACCCAAACCCCAAAACACACAACTTGGAATTAGAGAACCCCAACCTAATAGCTAGGGTTCAAACATTTTCTTTGAATCAACAGGGCGATTTTCAATCTAACAAGAAAGAGAACTTGGAGATTGTAGCGAAGAATGACGTACACTACACAATGAAGCTGAGGGATTACAATGAATTGGATGTACGACCCACATATGGTAAGTTCTTCTCAAATTTGCAAAATTGGGTAAATGGATTTGTCTTCATGCATGAAAAAGTATCGAAGTAGGTGTTAATGTTCTGTCTCCTATTTGAAAAGTTGGAGCTTTGTTTAATGTGGAATCTTATCAGCATTTTTTTAATGTGTTTGAAGCTTTTGTCTATGGTCCATAGAGATTATTTAATTTTTAGGGTCCCAGTATTATTCTTTATAAGTTTCTTAACTGTTGTATAGGCCATTTGCTGTTTATTTTTCCTTTGTTATGTTGGGTGGCCCTATTGCTATTAACTTTTGCCCTTGTTTGTTTTTTGGCATTAATTGGTTGGTCCCAATTGTTTATTTATTATGTAGACATTATTCTACAGGTTTTGATTCTCAATATATCACTATCGAATGCCACAATGGTGGGGAATTCATAGCAAATCCAATGAAAAAATATATAGGGGAAAAGTTGATTATATTGACTACTGTGATGGTTCTACTTTTTATTTGTCTAAAATAGAGGATATTGTGAAAATGATTGAATACAAAACCTATCTTGAATTCTATTACTTAGTTCCACAACACAACTTCGAAGATGGATTGGTTTTTATTTTGTGATGAGGATATTGAAATGATGGTAGATATTGCATTAGGTTGTGATAGGGAGATTGAGTTGTTCTTAGCTGAAAGTTGTGAGGAGTTGTGTGATGAACCATATTGAACAAAACAAAGCTTGTGAGGAAAATTCATCTGGGGGTGAGAGTTTATATGATAGTGACTATGGGCTTAGTGAAGAGGATAGCATAGATAGTGGTGATTTGTTTAAACTTAATGATGAATTCGTTGTGGAAGAATATACTAACTTTAGTGAATTTTCTAAGGGGTACAATGATGATGAATTGTGTAGCATACATAGTGAAGAAGAAGATAATGAAAATATGTAGCAGTGTATGTTCAATCCTCAAACTGACACCTCAGATCCAAAATTTAAACTTGGAATGATATTCAATAATGCTAATGACTTTAATGAAGCTATTAAATCACATGTTATTGATTGCCAAAGGAATATTAAGTTTGTGAAAAATGACAAAATGAGGGTTAGAGCAAAGTGCTATGGGAATGACTGTGAATTGGTGGTCCTTGCATCTAGAATGAGAAACTCTTCAAACTTTCAAATAAAAACATTGAATGACACACATAACTGTGAGAGATCTTTGAACAAACATAAGTTTGCCACCTCCAAAATGCTCAGTAACAAGTATTTGAATGATTGGAGGTTGCATAGTGGGTGAAAGCTACGAGATTTTCAAGAAAAAGTCCATAATGATCTTAATGCTGAGATAAGCAAGGCTCAATACTATAGAACTAAGAAGATTATTTATACTAAGCTATATGGTAAGTACAAGGAACAATATTCCAAACTGTATGATTATTGTGAGGAATTGGCAATTAGTAATCCTGTGTCAAAGGTAGTATTGAAAACTGTTGAGGATGAAGAGAGTGGAGAGGAAAGGTTTCTATGGGTGTATATATGTTTTCAAGCTTATAAAGCAAGGTTCTTGGAAAGGTGTAGGCCTGTAACGCCCTGGGTCACGGTAGCATTCCGTCCCGCGATCCGAGACGCTACTCGCGTACGAAAAACGAACTAAAACCAAAAACAGGAACTAACGAGAACAATTCAAACTAAAATTCCAAAATATCATTCGAAATAATAAAGTAGTCCAAAATACATAAGCATCTAATTATCTATTACAAGCCATTATAACAATACTACTTATGAGTTCAAAAGTCCGAGCCAGCTAAAATTTATACTTAATACAATTCCAAAAGAAACTAGCTCGATCAAACTTGAGCTATCAGTCAGTCATCATGGCTTATGAACTTACATAATATTGTGAAATCATGAGTCTACTGATCCAGTAAAACTTATGGCATGAGGACAGAAATGATAGAGTTCCAAATAACAGGTATATCGATAACAAGACGAGAATATGATTTTCATAAACAAGCTAGAACGAACAGAACGAGCAAATCAAGCATTTATCAATAACATTTATCATATTCAAGTCGTATGGCTGAAACAAATATTTTTTGTAGGTCTGTCACCCTTATAACTCTAACATATATCATATAAATTTTCTTATCCCTTCAAACTCCCGAAGGAGCAACTTATAAACAGTAAAACACAGTCGACATACGTGCTTTAGGATAGCCCCTCAGAACCCTACCTCCAGGGTCATCCGGACTATCCTACTTGCAGGGATTTACAAGAGCTCAGACAGTCAACTCGACTTTGCCCAATCTGATACCCCTGCAAACCCCCAGGGCCCAACTTGCTTGCTTTCATGAGGCTAACAATAAACGGGACATTCAAACATATCTTATAATCATGAAGCCATTCGGCACATATTTGATTGACCAATTATCATTTAAAATGAACAATTCAGAAACAGGGTCAATCATATCAATCAAACGAATCAGAATATGGAATCATAGATTGTAGAGAACAAATGGATCAGAATTGAGATCATAGACTGTAGAGGGAAAATAAATCGGAATTGGACTATGGACCAGAGGAGTTTTCATTTGAAATCTTCATCTTATTAAGGGGAAAAAATACGAAAGAAATCATTTGGAATAATTGAAATTTTGAAATTTATTTTATTTGAAAATCGACTAAAAACCTTATTCGAATCAAAAAATGATTCTTCGTAAAAAAAGTGTGGAGTTTCAAATTTAAAGATATTTTATAAAAAAAATATCAAAACAACTCAAAGTCAATATTTTTCTAGCGGCAGTTCATTTTTTGATTTTTTTAAAAATTTATCTTAATGAGTTAAAATCTATATTTTAACTCCATAATTAACTAGACTCGATAATCTTTCTAATGGTATATTTTTCGGGTTAATTCGATAAGGAAAAGTTTGATTTTTAAATTTTTGAAAGTAGAAGTCAAGGCAGATTCCGTCCAGCTTCTCGGAAATCTGGTGGGTCGTGTTCTATGGATGTTTCTGACCATAATTTTCCATATTTTTGAGCGAATCAAAATATTAATGTTATCTACACTTAAAGAGGTTTCCAACGGTATATTATATGAGTCATTCAGATGAGGGGAAGTCAAGTTTTCAAGGCCGAGAAGTTGAAGATTAGGCAGAGGTATTACTAGAATCTGGCGGAAATGGCAGTCGGCCTTTGGAGGCTATTTTCTCCAGTTTTCCTTCTTTGTTTTCATAATTTTTGATTCTAAAAGCATCTATACTCAAAGAGGTTTCCAACGGTATATTATATGAGTCATTTGAATGAGTGAAAGTCGAGTTTCGGTGGTTAAGAAGTTAAGTGTTGTGTTGACCGAGGCTTATACGAGAGGCTATCGTTTTTTTCTTTTCTTACGTTTTTTAAATGTTCAAGTCCTCTTCCTTAGTCCATGGTCCATAGAGTAATTCAGTTCAAACTTAGGGAAGCTATCAAGATTATTCATGAGGTAATGAATCGAAATTTCAAGGCGAGAGCTCATATAAACGATAACAAGGAACATAGCAAGAAGTTCATACGACAATAGCCAACATAAATACAATATAATGAGCTCAACATAACGGGATGATCAATCATGAAAAGCACATAAGCATGAGAAAAAGAAGACGAGGTTCCATAAGTCTTACTTGTCGTCCGAAGCTTAAATGCTAGAAACCGAGCACTCCGAAAATTCAACGTCTAGACACAAAGACAAATGCTTATCAAACTCACATCTTACTTATCATAATATCTAATTAGAACTAAGTCTTACTTACCAAGGCTTGAGCAAATACCCTTGGTTTCCCCCTTTAAGTCTTGCTTAATGTAAGAAAAATTTTGGTGAGTATACTATAAAATGTGAGCAACCGAGAGTTGAATGAGAGGGAGTGAATGTGCTTGGTTTTTCTTTCAGAATTCTTGGTGATGGTAAAGGATTCTTGCAAGTTCCAATCCTTAATTTATAGTGTAAAAGTTTGGAAATTGCTTGGTCCATGTTTTTATTGAATTAAATAAGCCAAAATCTTACCAATTACTACCAAACACCATGGCAAGTGAAAGCAAGAAATCTGGCCACTCCATGCCCTCTGTAGATTTTGATTTTTAGGCCATACCTCCCCATTTTTGCATGTGTGTATTATTTAGTTAATTGTTTTAAGTGCCTAACTAATTGAATTAAGGTGTGGGCTGATTTGGGTCATTATTTGGGCTTAAATGGAGTTTAAATTGGGCTAAAAATATTGAAGAAATCGAGGCCCAATTGATGAAAATGTTTGGGACGTGTAAAACTTGTTTTGAATAATAAAACGGCCCTCGTTTTATAGAAATCATATCAATTTGTGAAATTCAAAAAAATTCAAATCTTTTAATTAGGAAAATCTCGGGGTATCGTTTGGATCAAAACGGGATACGAAAATAAAACTTAAATGTACAAAAATCTTTTGAATGCTCAAAACTTATTTTGACATTAAAACGATGTTCATGATTTTGAAAATGAAGTATTATTCAAAATATCGGTGACTAAAGATTTTATTTTAGGAAAATTCTTGGGGTGTCACAAGGCCTGTCATTGGGTTTGATGGGTATCAAGCCACACAAGGGAATCCTCCTTTTTGCTACTGTGTGATAGAGACTGAGGACAAGCATACATGGAAATGGTTCTTGGAACTGGTGCAAGAAGACCGTCACATCTATGAAGGGAAAAAGTAGACCTTCATATTAGAGAGACAGAAGGTCAGCTTTTAAATATTCTTTAATTCATTTTTTGCAAGTTTTACTTCTGTTTTAGATATGCTTTAATGCTAATTGACTTGTTCCATTTTAGTTCTAAATCCATGTTAACATGTTTGATTTATCTGTTTAGCATGTTTATAATATGTTAGCTTGCTTTAGATATGCTTTAATGCTAATTGACTTTTTTTAAATATGCTTTAATTGACTTAGAGTATTTTAGTTCTAAATGCATGTTAACTTAGAGTGTGATAGATAGCTTGTTAACTTGTTTTAGTTAACTACTTAGCTAAGCATATTCATAATATGTTAGCTTATTAACTTACATAATGAAATGTAACATCTTTATAATATGTTAGCTTTTTAGTTCTAAATCCATGTTAGCTAGCATGTTTAGAATTTGTAGCTTGTTTTAGATATGCCTTAATGTTAATGAACTGCTAATATGTTAAATTGTTTCAAATATGATTCAACTATCATTAGGGATTGTTGCCTGCATTGCATGATCTATTTCCAAAAGTGGAGCATACATTTTGTGTTAGGCACATGAACACTAATTTCAAGAAAGCCCATATTGGTCTTGCATTGAAAGAGAGGACGTGGAACCATGTTGAAGCAACCACAGTTACTCAATTTAACTTTCAGATGGAATCAATTAAGGAGTTTAATGAGCCAACCTACCAATGGCTATCTGAAACTCATCCAAAGTATTGGTCTAGGTCACATTTCAGAACCTACCCAAAATGTGATATCCTTCTCAATAATCTTTGTGAGTAATTCAATTCAGTTATCCTTGAGGCAGGAAACAAACCACTCCCAAACATGCTTGAGATGATTAGGATTTACTTACAAAGGAGGTTTCAGAGTAGGAAAGAAGCTGGAGCTAAATGGCAGGGTGGTTTGTGTCCTAAAATTAAGAAAATCTTGGAGAAGTTGAAGGATAACACTAGGAGTTGCATTTCTTGTTATGCTGGAGGTTCAAAATTTGAAGTTAGGGACTACTATGGGGGCCAATATGTAGTGGACATTTATCTGAAGAGTTGCTTTTATAGAAGGTGGGATTTAATTGGAATCCCATGTGTTCATGGTACTAGTGCGATTTTTTCCTTTGGGAGAGAGCCTGAAAGCTTTGTCCATGATTGTTACAGTACACAAATATACTTGAGGGTTTATGATTTTATTATAAATCCAATTAGGATACAATCTGAGTGGCTTGTTATTGGTAAAGGACCTATGGCACCTAATTCTAAGCTAAAGCTTCTTGGAAGGCCCCAAAAAATCAAGAAGAAAGGAATTAAATGAAGAGGCCCCTGTTGCAGAGAAAACAATGAAACTCAGGAAGATTGGTCAGAGAACACTGTCATGTAGTAAATGTCACCAAGAGGGGCATAATAAGAGAAAGCAGAATGTTGCAACTCAAGAGGTCCCTCCAATCATTGAAGCTAATGTTAATGCTCAAGAAGTGCTAGTCCCTCAAGAAGCCGTTCCTACTGTTAAAGAAATGCATTGGTCTCAAGAAGTCCTTGCTTCACTATAATCTTCACTTCCAGCTTCAGTGGAGTTTTTTTGAAAGGCAAACTTCAAGAATAGGGGGAAAGCATGTGTAACTTTGAGCATACTACAAGAAGCCGCAAGCTGAAGAGTTATAAGAAGGAAGAGTCAAGATCAGAGGCTCTAGGAAGGCAGCATTGAACAACCTTCTTAGAAATCAAGCAATTAACAAGCATTTGGAAAATGTAGTGGATAAGTTTAATGTTAAAGCTTTTGTCATGAACATATGAACTAGTGTTTTGATGCTTTTAGTTTCTGTTTTGAAGCTGTTAAACAATATGTTAACCATTGAAGCTGTTAAACAAGTTGTTAGACGTGTTGTGTCTTATTTTGGATGTTGCTTGTTGTTTTGGATATTGCTAGCTGAAATAGGATGTGATATTCTGTGTGAATTTAGGATCCAAGATGTTAAAGCTATGTTTTGAATGCTTTAATGCTTTAATGTTTATCAAAGTTCATGTTGTTACTCATAATTAGTTTAGGCTCGGTATATTAGTTTAAGCTTTGTGTTATGATTTGTGGTATTTTGTGGAAGAAATAAAGCTGCGAATGTAGTGGAATTAATCATTTAAAAGGTAGGGGATTACATCATACAAAATATATCTTCCACTAAATTATTTGATCAACCAATATAGAAAAAAAAATTGCCCAACTTAGGATCAAGACCCTTTTCAGCTTCTTCTGAGTCCTTTTATTTTGCTCTATCTCGACTTCCATTGTTTTCACATTTCTTAACAGTTCTAAAATAACCATTTTTGATCGATTGCATATAGGTTGGTCATACCACTGGAAATACCCACATCCTCCATCTACTTATGAAACAAAATATCAACAAAAAAATAACAGGGTTGGTAACTTTTGACACAATACGATAACTTGACACGAATTCGACACGAAAAAAATGGACTGGGTTGACCCATTTTTGGGTTTGGGTCTAATAAGATCGACACGATTAGTAATTCGAAAAAAATGACTGGGGTTGGATTGGGTTTCAAGTTACACAAATAACCTGAAATTTGATTTTAGGTGACACGATAACTCGAACTCACTTGAACCTACAAGGCACGGCTTGAAATAAGTTGCTTTTTTTTTTTTTAAGTTTGTGAAATATTATTGGCTTAATTGGACTTTAAGTGTTTAAAAAGATATAATTTTATAACATAAGTGATATAATGGTTGCATAAAATAGTATATAAACTATAAAATAAGAAAAAAAATTTAAATTCTCAAAATTTAACTATATTCTTTTTTCAAGAATCAAATAGATAAAAAAGTATTATATCCAAATAATAATTTGAGCATTTTAGCAAACATAATTTAGTAGTAACTAATTTTAATAATATTACATGCCATTTTACTTAAATTTTGTCACATTTCATGATAAAAATGTTGGATATATTTTTTGAAATACTTTCAATTATTTATTTATGATAATTTCTCTTCTTTAAATTTTATTATATATCAAACAAATTTAAATAAATCTATTTTGAATCAAATAAATCAATTGTTATTTCTTTTCTATATCGTATGTACTTAAAATTATAAAGTTTGTACACTTATAATTACAGTTTTGGGGATCAACTTCAACTACTACAGCTTAAGAATTCAAAATAGTTTCTCTCATTTTATCCTAATTTAGTAAATATAAAAAATGAAGAAAAAATTATAAAATTATATGAATATTATCATGTTATGTCAATAGTTGCACAAGATAAAACATTATTCACTAAAACAAATTTTGTACTTTATACTTACTTTTTGTGAAAAACACTATTGCCATGCAAAATATATATAAAATAATTGTAATGATGCATTATAAATTAAAGTAGGAAGTAAGGAACATGCATATTTTAAATTTGCAAAATAATCCTAATACTAATCACAATAAATAGTATAAAAGAAAATCCTAATGCCAATCCTTTCGTTTTAATCTATAGGTCAGAGGTCTCGCCTTAACCCGTTTTGATTTTTTTTTTAAAAAATAATTACTTCGAAAATTAAGTCGACTTGAAACTCAACTCGATTTTCATAAAGTTGGATTAGGGTTGGGCACTTTCAGGTTGTCATTGGGTTGGGTTAAGGTTGACAAAATTTATGTTATACCACTTCATCAACCCGACATGAACTCACCCGACATGCAAGAATTGCCATGCCTAAAAAATAACATAAAATTATTGAAGAACCAGGAAAAAAAAGGATGAGCAAATAAAACTTACCTCATACTTCTCACATCTGAAAAAATCTCCTACTCGGATTTACTTCAGTCCATGAATATTTTATTTTTGGGATTTTTTCACGAAAACACAACAAATTAGCGATCAATGTCTAGAAAATATAGTGAAGTTTTTTTCATGCTTACTTTCCCTCTTTTTACACCATTTTATAGCTGAAAAAGGTGGTAATTTTTTGGGGCAATGAACAACAGATTTTCCCACCAAAATATGTCACGTAATCCAAAAAAGGGACTAAAGTGTTAGCTTTTAAAAGTTTGGGGACTAAATTGAAACTAAAAACATTAAATTGACCAAAAAGCTCTCGTAGCAGAAGCATGCGCACTGCATGTGCATTATTCAGACCAATTGCTCCCTAGAATATCGTCTGAGGGACTAACTTGGAACGAATTTATTAGTTTAGGGACTGTAAAGTCGAGAATCGTAGTTTAGGGACTAAAGTGTTTCTAATGACAAACTTGAGGAATTGATAGTGATATTTGCCCTTTTTTTAATGAATCACACTCTCAAAGCATCCTCAATCCAAATAAGAAATTAGCAATAATCCAACATAAGACAATGATTTCCAACAATAATCCAAAAAAGATAATAAAAGGTGGTAAATCACACAAAAACTTTCACTACAACCGATTTCCACGATGCTCTTGGAACGAGTTCCTGCTCTTGGTCCATGATGCTCTTTTCATCAAGTGAGAAAAAGAAACTTTTTGATATTTGTTGTTGCTCCCACTCGACAAATCTAAAAGTTTTTATTTTCTTTCGTCAGATGAGATTTGGTGAGAGTGAGATTTGGCGAACGTTTTTGCTTTGGTGAGATTCAAAAATTTCCACAGATTTGAGGGTGTCTTCTTTCGTGAGATCTGCTCCCGTTCCACATAACTGAAAGTTTTTGATTTTCTATCATCCAAATCCTTGTTATTAGTTAAAAAAAAAATTATATATATATATATGTATATGTAAGAAAGGAACCATGAGTAAACATGAAAAAAAAAAAAAAAGTCAGCAGTCTAGTGGAGTGTGGGTACCAATTTTTGCCTCAAGGTTGCGGGTTCATATCCCTTAGCAATTTTAGATTTTGTTTTAGAAAGTAAGCGAATTGTGACTGCCTTAAATTGGGTCACTAATTTTGTTTCAAAAGGTGATCCAATTTTTAATTTTGTTTTAAAAAGTGACGGAATTTGTGACCGCTTTAGAGTTAGTCACTAATTTTGCTTCAAAAAGTGACCGAATTGTGACCACTATAAAGTCGGTCACTATATTAGTGACCGCAAAAGTATGAAATAATTAGTGACTGCATTTTCTACGCGAAAGCATCCTTTACTAACTTCAGTGACCGATTTAGTGACCATTAAGTGTGCGGTCACTAATTCAATCACAAATTCAGTCTCTAATCGATCACTAATTTTTTCCTTATAAATGAAATGTAATCAGTCACCAATCAGTCACAACTCCTGCACTAATTAATCTGTGGTCACTAAAGGCAGTTTTCAAGTAGTGCACCTTTTAGTAGGACTGCAAATTAGTACAAAAAATTTAATATGACATACCAAAAAGCCCCTAAATTAATAAGTTGTACAATTGTTCTTTGAGATATCTTTACTTCTCTTGTTGCATTCACATTGCGACTGACTTACAATCATAATAGTTGGCCTATCATATATATCTTAAATATTGTCCTTTCTCCATATAGAACCTCCCAATCTACATCTAGTTTTGCTTTTCTAGAAATGACCCGCCAAGCAAAATCTCTTTTTGACCTTTGGTAACATTCAAGGATAACAATAACTGAATGCTAATTTTGAGAATAGACGAAGTTTATAACGATACAAGTGGGGCAACGATAAGCCTCAGGGCCTACACAAGAAAAAGTACAGATCATAAGTTTCCTCACCCTTTTTAGATGACATAAGCACAGGTAATATGAGAAAGTAATACGATATACTTTCCATTTTATGAAGCATATATCTTTGAACTTTCAATTGTATCGTACATGTAACACCCGAGATTTCCTTGATTTAAATTTACAAAAATAATTTTTAATAAAACATGCAACGATTTAATTTCGACATCACGTGTCACGTCCCAAACATTTTCCTCTCGATTGGGCCTCGACTTCTATCCTAATTTCAGCCCAAACAACGGCCAAACACCTCCAAATTTTCGGCCCATATATATATGCATATATACATACACTAAACACTCTTAAAAGAACAAGATATACACACATATGTACATATACATGTACCGACTCTACTATTTTTCAAATTTTGGGAAGTGGATTGCATGGCCAACCATTCCTCTTGTAAGAAAAGCCATGGTGATTGGTGAGAGAACCATACTTCAAACCATAACTAGCCAACCACCCTACAAGACCCTCTCTCTATAAATGGGAGCTTGAAGCTTGAAGCCTCCTTTACATTCTCACAAAAATCTAAAAAAAATACAACCAAACATCATCTCCTCTCTTCTCTCCAATCGGCCAACACCATACACACCCCCACAATCTCAAGTTCAAGTTCTAAAGGAAAAATCAAGGGAAATCTTGGTGGTACGTCTTCTCCAGTTGGGTAAGTAGTCCTCGATCAAGTTTATATTACGAAGATAATGAAATATTAGAGCTTAACACATAAACTTATGGTGTGATTAGGCTTTTGATACGGTTGATCGATCCAAACCCGGTGTTCTCATTTTTATCCCACGTAGGACTAAGGTAAGACTTATGGAACCTCGTTTCTCCCGTTGGCATGCTTACATGTTCTACCATGTCTTAATATTATGCTATGTTGAGCTATCTTGTTTCAAGCATGTTGTTCGTTATCAATTGAATCTGGTTGCCATGATTACCGTTACTATTAGCATGAGCAATATGTTGCAATTTTGATTCATTGTCTTGTGAATATTCTTGATATCCATGCTATATTCGTATTGAAAATGTGAATGGGACTACGGACTAAAACGAGGATGATTTGATTTCTTCATCACATAATGAATCCTCAAGTCCATAATGTCCAAAACTCTCAACTCGTTTCAAATCATAGGATTGACTTAGGTATTGAACCGAATTATTACCGTCCTTAGTCAATCCAATATTGTGCCAATTTGGTTTACTGAATGACCATACTGTTTTGACTGAACCTGAACCGAACTGAACTGAATGTTACCGTTGGGCCCTGGGGATTGACAGGGGTATCTGATATGGACAACATCGGGTGGAACCCCTGAAAATCCCCTACCGTTGGATAGGCTAGACGAGCCCTGGAGTTTAGGGTTCCAATAGCACTGTCCTAAAGCACGTGGTTAGTTGACATAGTGCTTTACTGAATGGCTCTCCTCGAGCGACGGCTCGGAGATGCACAATGGAGGGATAAGGATGAATCTGTTAAAAAAAATAAGGGTGATAGATCCACCAAAATTATTGATTCAGCCTTATCTGACTCTAATGTGATTAATATTCACTGTTAATGACCCGAACGAAATGACATGACAGTACCGAAATGTTTACTGAATCACATTCCTATCTTTACTGTTCCACTCACCGTTGTACTCTTATTCCTATTCTTCCGCCATAAGTTTTACTGGGTCAGTGGACTCATGATTCCATATTCTGTTGTAGGTTCCTAAGTCAAATTAATAGACCGAAGATTGATGCGGATCGTGGATCCTCTTTTGTGATAGTGCAACTGTTAGGCCTATTGTAGATAATTGTACGGACTATATTAATGTAATTTTTTGAAAGGCCTATTTTGTTTAGACTGAACGAGTTGTATTTTGTAATTTTTGAAATTTGGACCTATAAGTTCGACGTTTTAAATTATGAAATGAAATGTTTATATTTTTAGTTATTATTTTCGTATTTTACTGATTTAGCTTTTCCGTCCGATCGTGAGTGACGTCCCGAATCCCGAGGTGGAATGTCCAGCGATCTCGAGGCGTTACAGGTGGTATCAGAGTCTATGATAAGAAAACTGAATGGTTTAGACTGATAGAATTTTTGCCTTTATCTCCGTTT
>JACFYI010003674.1:189554-218075 GCA_014898755.1 Handroanthus guayacan
CTCTGTTCAGGAATTTATCTGTAAAGCTCTATTTGACCCTGGTGCCACACATTCCTTTATATCGCTTGATTGTGCTGAAAAATTGAATTTGTCTTCTGAACATATGATTATTACGTATGAAATTCACACCCTAGTAAGAGAATGTTACGAGACTAGAATCAGATATCCACAATGCCCTGTGATTATAGAAAATCAGAACTTTAGCGCTGACTTAATCGAATTACCAATTCAAGATTACGATGTAATTCTGGGAATAGATTGGTTATTCCAGTATCATGCTGTTGTTGACTGTCATGCCAAGATAGTCAAATTGGGTACTGGAATTGGAGTCAGTACCCTAAAAGCAAGTAAGAACGATGGTATAACCATCGTTTCTGCGATCAAGGCCAGACGCATAATATGAAAAGGAGGACAAGGATTTCTGGCTTACTTGATCAATAAATCTCAGGACAAGACTGAGTTGAAGGATGTGAAGGTGGTTAACGAGTTTTCTGAGATATTTCCTGAAGAATTAAATTCTCTACCGCCAGATAGAGAAATCGAGTTTGTGATAGAAACAATCCCTGTGATAGCGCCATTCTCAAAGACTCCTTATAGAATGGCACCAGCAGAACTTAAGGAACTTAAGGATCAACTGCAAGAACTGCTGGAGAAGAATTTCATAAGACCGAGCTCTTCACCCTGGGGAGTTCCAGTCTTGTTTATGAAGAAGAATGATGGATCACTTAGGATGTGCATTCTGAATTTTCCTGAAAATTGAGATAGACACCTACCATTAGTAGAATTCGCCTATAATAACAGCTGTCAAGCCTCAATTCAGATGGCACCGTATGAGACGTTCTATGGTAGGAAGTGCAGATCACCCCTTCACTGGGATATCGAGGAAACCAGAAACACTTCTACCACAGGAAAGATGCACTGCAACCTGAGCTAATCCAAGAGGCCATAAATAAAGTCCAGCTTATCAAGAAGAACATGAAAACAGTTCAGGATCTCCAGAAAAGCTACGCTGATAAGCGTAGAAAGGATTTAGAATTCTGCATTGGAGATCGAGTATTCCTAAAGATAGCTCCGCAGAAAGGAATTCGCCGAATGGGCAAGTCTGAAAAACTGAGCCCGAAATATACAGGACCATCCGAGATCACGGAGAGAATTGGTCCTGTAGCATACCGACTCGACCTACCCCCTAACCTGATTGGGATTCATAACATATTCCACGTATCCCAGCTTCGAAAGTATCACCCTGACCCTTCGCATGTCATAGAACACCTTGATGTTCCCTTCCAGAGTGATCTGTTCTACATAGAACAGCCTGTCCGTATCCTAAATTCTCAGGTTCGTGAGCTTAGGAATCGTAGGATACTGCAAGTTAAGGTGCTTTGGAGAAACCAGAAAGTCGAA
This sequence comes from Handroanthus guayacan, assembly GCA_014898755.1. Lineage (NCBI taxonomy): Eukaryota > Viridiplantae > Streptophyta > Magnoliopsida > Lamiales > Bignoniaceae > Handroanthus > Handroanthus guayacan. The sequence continues at coordinate 190,956 of JACFYI010003674.1, forward strand.
GATGCTACCTGGGAATATGAGAATAAAATGCGGACCAAATATCCTCATCTGTTCGAATAAGGTAAGAATCTGGGAACTAAATTCATTTAAGAGGGAGAGAGTGTAACACCCGAGATTTTCTTGATTTAAATTTACAAAATAATTTTTAATAAAACGTACAATGATTTAATTTCAACATCACGTGTCACGTCCCAAACATTTTCCTCTCGATTAGGCCTCGACTTCTATCCTAATTTCAGCCCAAACAACAGCCCAAACACCTCCAAATTTTTGGCCCATATATATATGCATATATACATACACCAAATACTCTTAAAAGAATAAGATATACACACATATATACATATACACGTACCCACTCTACTATTTTTCAGATTTTGGGAAGTGGATTGCATGGCCAACCATTCCTCTTGTAAGAAAAGCCATGGTGATTGGTGAGAGAACCATACTTCAAACCATAACTAGCCAACCACCCTACAAGACCCTCTCTCTATAAATGGGAGCTTGAAGCTTGAAGCTTCCTTTACACTCTCACAAAAATCTGAAAAAGATACAACCAAACATCATCTTCTCTCTTCTCTCCAATCAGCCAACACCACACACACCCCCACAATCTCAAGTTCAAGTTCTAAAGGAAAAATCAAGGGAAATCTTGGTGGTACGTCTTCTCCCGTCGGATAAGTAGTCCTCGATCAAGTTTATATTACGAAGATAATAAAATATTAGAGCTTAACACATGAACTTATGGTGTGATTAGGCTTTTGATATGGTTGATCGATCCAAACCCGGTGTTCTCATTTTAATCCCACGTAGGACTAAGGTAAGACTTATGGAATCTCATTTCTCCCGTTGGCATGCTTGCATGTTCCATCATGTCTTGATATTATGCTATGTTGAGCTATCTTGTTTCAAGCATGTTGTTCGTTATTGATTGAATCTGGTTGCCATGATTACCGTTGCTATTAGCATGAGCAATATGTTGCAATTTTGATTCATTATCTTGTGAATGTTCTTGATATCCATGCTATATTTGTACTGAAAATATGAATGGGACTACGGACTAAAACAATGATGATTTGGTGATAAAAGTAAAAGAAACGAGAAAAAATAGATTTAAACGTCATGTTTGAACTTGATTTTATTTCTTTAAAATTCTCCAATCGAACCTCAAAATGACGATTTAGAATTTAATATGCACTTAAAGAACCCCCAAAAATGTGTTTTTGAACTAAAAATTGAAAGAGAATGAAGTAACAAATAAACTTAAAAATTAGATTTTTAGATTTTCCTTAATTTTTAAAAATGTCTAGGCTTAGAATTTAATATAGCATGCCCTACAAAAGTTGTAAGGAAAATTGTGTAGAATTCCCAGAAAATTTAAAATAAAAAAAATTTTGACCGAACGCTCGAGTGCTCGTTTGGGCACCCAAGCGCCCGAGTTACTATCTTCGGCTACTGTTTGGGTGCTCAAGCGCCCAAATGAGCGCCCCAACGCCCGGAGCCCAGAGAGTTGAGTGCCCGAGCGCCTATTTGAGAGCCCAAGCGCCCACTTTCGGGTCCAAAACATAGCGCCCAAACACGCACTCAGGCGCCCGTTTTGAAAATATTTGACTTGTTTTATGTTTTCGAACGTGTTTCCGACCTCGTTTCGATAACCAAAAATTTATATTACATTTTCTAAACTAAAATCTTGATTTCTTCATCATATAATGAATTCTCAAGTCCATAATTTCCGAAACTCTCAACTCGTTTCAAATCATAGGATTGACTTGGGTATTGAACCGAATTATTACCGTCCTTAGTCAATCCAATACTGTGCCAATTTGGTTTACTAAATGATCGTACTGTTTTGACCGAACCTAAACTGAACTGAACTTAATGTTACCATTGGGCCCTGGGGATTGACAGGGGTATCTAATACGGGCAACATCGGGTTGACTACTGGAACCCCTGAAAATCCCCTATCGTTGGATGGGCTAAACGAGCCTTAGAGTTTAGGGTTCTGACAGCACTGTCCTAAAGCACGTGGTTAGTCGACAAAGTGCTTTACTGAATAGCTCTCCTCGAGCGACGGCTCAGAGATGCACAATGGAGGGATAAGGATGAATCTGATTAAAGAAATAAAGGTGATAGATCCAGCAAAATTATTGATTCAGCCTTATCTGACTCGAATGTGATTAATATTCACTGTTAATGACACGAATGAAATGACATGACCGTACCAAAATGTTTACTGAATCACATTCCTGTCTTTGCTGTTCCACTCACAGTTGTACTCTTATTCCTATTCTTCCGCCATGAGTTTTACTGGGTCAGTGGACTTATGATTCCATATTCTGTTGTAGGTTGCTAAGTCAAATTGATAGGCCGAAGCCTGATGCGGATCGTGGATCCTTTTTTGCGATAGTACAACTCTTAGGCCTATTGTAGATAATTGCACAGACTATACTAATGTAATTTTTTGATAGGCCTATTTTGTTTAGACTAAACGAGTTGCATTTTGTAATTTTTGAAATTTGGACCTGTAAGTTCGACTTTTAAATTATGAAATGAAATGTTTATGTTTTTAGTTATTATTTTTGCATTTTACTGATTTAGTTTTACCGTCTGACCATGAGTGACGTCCCGAATCCCAAGGCGGAATGCCCAGCGATCCCGGCGCATTACAATACAAATTTTAGTCTAGACATTACATAATGTCTAGCTTGAGTTCACCATCTACCCTTTCGTACTTTTTCATCAAAACTCCCATCTAGCATAAAGGCATATTAAAGTGAGGGTCACGTTTTCACTTACAAGCATAACCCGTTTAATGTTCTCATATTAATACTAAATTAAGAAAAATTTTGTTTTGAAGTTAGGGCTCTCCTTATCATCACTCAAATAATAAGGTTAACGACTGTCCAATCTTTGTTCATGCTGGCAAATAAAGTTGATTACCCATGTGAGACAATTGATCTCCAATTTGCATGGCATACTCTAAGTGCGTGAATGATCATAGAACATGATAGGCATTTAATATGAAAATAACAATTCATTGATACTAAATCATGAATGTATTACACTGACAACATTAATCTATATGCAAAAGTATAGAATTTACATGATTAAGAAGTGCATCCCTTAACAGTTTCGTCATTGGATATGCCATTATCTTATGTATAGATACAGATCTCAAATTTACTTTCTTTCGTGCCGCCATATATTGGACAAAGTTGTATGTAGTATCAATGTGTTTCACCTTAAAATGAAACCTTGGATCCTTGATGTATGCAGTTTGTGTTTGGCTATCACAATTGATTATTATGCAGTTTGCATTTTCTTCACTAATTTTCAAGTGATCCAAAAATCACGCCACACTGTTTCTTGTACTACAACTGCTAGGGAAACTAATTCAACCTCTATAGTAATAAACTTATATAAATTTTGTTTCATAGTTCTCCATGAAAAAACACCATTATTAGTGTAAAGAAAAAAAAAAGAATCCAGAGATTTTTTCTCATCTAAATCACTTTCCCAATCAGCATTTTTATGTCCCTCAAGGTACATATTAGAACCTCGTTAACATAGCTTATACTCTCCAACACCTTTGAGATAGCTTAATATTCTTTTAATGAGTTTCCAATGTGCTTGACTCAGATCAAATTGCTATAGACTTACCATACTGATGGCATAACAACTACCTGGTTTAGTGTACAACATGGCGTACATTAGAGTTCCTATAGAACTAGTATATGAAACACTTTTCATTTGTTTCTTTTCTCTTTGAGTTTTATGACACAATTTTCGATCGGTCCTTCTCCGTTTGCAATAGGAATATCTATAGGATTGCAATCTTGCATACAAAATTATTCAAGAATTTTCTTAATGTATGTCTCATGCGAAAGAGACAATTTTCTTAATGTATTTCTTAATCACAGCAAAGAATCAAAACATGAATGTGATTTTGTACCGAATTAAAATGATAAAGAGGATCGTGTGAAACAAATAGCTTGAAATAATATCACATTCATGTTAATCATATATATGGATGAAACTAATGTTTGGTGGATCTATCACCGTTACAATTTCAACAAAATACAGACAAGCCTTGTCTCTCCAAATTTCCTAACTCGAGTGGCCACTCAAGCAACACAAACAAACTTTGAAGTACGGTCGACTGCATGTCTCGAATAGCCATTTGGAATCCTAACTCCAGGACTCCTCCGGGCTACCCAACGGATAGAAATATCCAGGGGTTCAGATTGACGATCCGATACCACCCAATCCAAATCAACCTGAAAATTACCCGAGGCCCAACACATATGCATATAGGCTTAGAATGGACAAACGTATTCAAACATATAAGTCCAAATTGGATTATGTATTCAAATATCAAATGGATTCAAGAACGGTTCGGATTGGACCTCGGACTTAGGAAAAATCGTTTTGAAATTTTTAAAATATTGAAAAGAGGTGGAAAATGAACTTAAAATAACCAAAGAGGTCAAAAACAAAATTGTAGAGATTGTCTTGGGCGTGACCTCGCTCAAAAATTGATGTGGATGAGCAGAACGGCCGAGGCTACTGCCTTCGGCGGGTCCGCGCTACTGTTCATGCGCGATCACGCCATAAACAGTAATGTGAATAGTAATTTTTTTTTTAAATCCGACTTTTTTATTGTTATTTCTGAAATATAATTTACTAAAATTCAAGTCTCAAAATGTAAAATTTAGAATTTTAATATTTCCAAGGTTTTGATGAAATGTTGTTTTATGTCTGAAAAATCCGATTTTCATGAAGTTTTCATTAAGATTTTCTTAGTCCATAGTCCAAGTCCATACAAGGGTCAAGGTTCCTCATCAAGAGAGTTTAAGATCACATATGATTCATACCACAAGGGAGTTTAGAGCTTATAATCACAATGCAGTACAAGAAAGATCACAAATATAAGCTCAAGCCAAGGATTTCAGAAGTTGAACCAAGATAAGCAAACAAATGAAGCAATGATGTTTCGATCAAGAAGATGTGGAAACCATAAAACTTACTTTTTGTCCTAAGCTTCGATTTGGAGGTTAAGTGATCCAAAGACTCCAGTTAAGCACCTAAGCCAAAAATAAAAATCAACCATATTTGTTAGGCTAATCACTTCATTAACTTTAGATTTCTCATTCAAGCTTAGATTTATAATTTCTTACACATCCAACTTACCAATATACTTAAGAGTGTATTCCCTTCACTTTCCCCCTTTTTGTAAAATGTTTGATGGAGTGATAAGAACTTATAGATGATTTCTTTAAGTTAAATATAAGTATATATATGTATATATGAGGCTGTCGAAAGAGAGAATGAGAGATGAAGACATTTTTTATTCTTGGAATGGAAAGCAAGATGTTGATCTCATTCGCTTTTCACTTATTTACAAAAGAGATTGAGTCCAACTCATGGCCTTCATTTTTTTTCTAATAAAAAATTGAGGATATCCCCTTTTTTAAAAGAAGAATTTGGCTGCCCAAATCTTGTAGCAAAAAAGAAAATCTGATCTTTTCTCCTTTTTTTTTTTTTGAAAATATTGATTTGGCCCTCAAAGTATTGAGCTGAAATTTGGTGAAATTGGGCCAATAATTGGGCTCATTTTGGGCCAAAACAGTATGTAAACGAAGTCTTGAATGTTAGAAAAAATTTTTAGATGTAAAAAAATTATTTTGATGATGAAACAATTTTCGCGATTATAAAAATTGTTTATCATTTGGAAAATGGAGAGTTAAAATATTTATTAGGGGAATTTTCGGGGTGTTACACTGTCACCCCCTTAAGAGAATCTTGTCCCTAGATTCATACCTTATTCAAATAGATGAGGGTACTTGTCCTCTATTTTATCCTCATGTTCCCAAGTGGTTTCTTCTACTTTCTGATTTATCCAAAGCACCTTTACTTGGGGTATTGTACGATTCTTAAGCTCACGAATTTGGAAATCTAGAATGGGAACAGGTTGTTTTACATACGTAAGGTCACTTTGAAGGGAAACGTCAAAGTGCTTAATGACATGCGAGGGATCAGGATGGTATTTCTGCAATTGGAAGACATGAAATACATTGTGAATCCTAGTAAGATTCGGCAGAAGATCCAGTCGATAAGCTACAGGGCCAATTCATTCAATAATCTCAAAAGGTCCTGTGGATCTGGGATTTAGCTTTCCGCTTTTCTCTATTCTTCGAATTCCCTTCTGTAGAGCGACTTTGAAAAATACTTTATCTCTGACGTTAAATTCGAAGTTCTTTCTCTGCTTATCAGGATAGCTCTTCTGGCGATCCAGAGTTATTTTCATGTGTTTCTTGATGATCTGGATTTTGTCTATCGCTTCTTGTATCAGTTCAGGTCGCAGAGCCATTTTCTTTACTTGGCGTGTTCCTGACTTTATCTAGATCCCAATGAAGAGGTGATCTGTATCTTCTGCCATATAATGCTTCGTATGGTGCCATCTGAATGGAGGCTTGATAGCTATTATTATAGTCAAACTCTACCAGAGGTAGATGCCTATCCCAATTTTCAAGAAAATTCAAAATACATGCTTGTAGCATATATTCCAGTGTTTGAATTACCCTTCTCGATTGTCCATTAGGCCGGGGATGAGCAATAGTACTGAAAAGTAATTTTGTCCCCAGATGTTCTTGTAGGCTTTTCCATAATCTTGTCGTGAACTTCGGATCTGTAACACCCCGAGATTTTCCTAATTAAAATTTTGAATCGTCAATTTTGTAAAATGAAAATCGATTTTAATAAAACAAAAAACATTTTATCTTCAAAACAAGTTTCACATGTACCAAACGTTTTCTCTCAATTGGGCCTCGATTTTTCAATATTTTTGGCCCAATAGCCTTCATTTGAGCCCAAGAAATGGCCCAAACATTACCAAATTACAGCCCACAATTTTCAGCCCATATTATAACATTTAAAAAAAAAAAAGGAACAAAATCAGATTTTGAAAATCTAAGGAATGGCAGCCAGATTTTTCAAGTAAGGGAGGTAATGGTGTTTGGCAGAAGTCCGTAAGTGATTAAGCTTATTTTAATTCATTAAAACCTTGGCCAAGTATTCTCTAAATTCATGCCATTATAAATGTTGAATTAAGGTAAGTTGCGGTCTTTTGCACTCAAAAATTCTGCTGAAAGTTCACCCACATTTCCACTCCATTTCCTTGTTCTCGGCAGCTTCACATTTCACACACATACACTGAAATTTTTTTTCAACAATCAAAGAGATTAAAAAGGGGGAATCAAGGGTAATCCCTCCACACATTTGGTAAGATAAGCTCTAGTTTATATCCTTATGATTATGATTAAGTTATGACTTGTGGTTTTGCTTAGACGATTATTACGGTTGATCAAACTCAGAAAGCTCGGAGTATATTCGGATTAAACTTGAACAAGTAAGACTTATAGAAACTCATCTTCCTTTTCACATGCTTACGTGCTTCCCATGATTTGATCATCTTATTATGCTGAGCTCATTTGGTTTGTGATCATGTTGGTTTATTGAATATGAGCATTTGCTTGTTATAATCATTGTTATCGTTGTTATGAGCTCTAGACTTGGAAATTATGATCCATTGCCTCATGAACCTTCTTGATGTCCTCCCTATGCTTGGACTAAAATTATATTATGGATCATGGACTAAATGAGGAGGACTTGACACTAAAAATTGAAAGAAAATGAGGGTTAGGGATAAAAACGTTATGTTTTAACTCGATTTTGATTTTTTAAAAAATCTCTATTCAAACTCCAAAACGATGATTTAGAAATGTTTATAAACCTAAAAGAACCCTAAAAATGTGATTTCGAGTCAAAAATTAAAAGAAAATAAAAAAGATGAAAAAAAAAAGTTTTGGATAACAACCGGTGCTCAAGTGCCCAAGATGAGTGCCCCAACGCTGCCCGGAACCATCAAACATCATTTTCTCTCGAACCTCAGTGCTTAAGCACCCAAAACAGCGCTCCAGTGCCCACAAATTTTTTTTGAAAACTCTCGTTTTGGTTCCAGTCTAGAGACTGAGCGCTCAAGTGCTAAGACTTAAAGTTAAAATCATTGTTTGGGCGCTCCAGCGACAAAACACGCACCCAAGCACTCGTTTTGAAAATTGTTTAACTCGTTCCGTGATCTTAAACGTGTTTTTGACTTCTTTTTAATAATCCAAGTTCATATCAAATTTTTCTAAGATACATTTCAAGATTTTTACACAACGAATCCTTAAGTCCATAGTCCAAATTTTCGATTTGTTTCGAATGATAGGATTGACTGAAATTCTGAACTGATTTATTACTGCTCATGATCAATGAAACATTGTTCCGTAATGGCTTACTAATATACCCGAAATTATTGATTGTTCCTGAACCTGCCTGAATGATTACTATTGGGCCCTGGGATTTGTCAAGAGTATCTGATACGGACAATATCGGATTGACTATTAGAACTCCTAGGAATCTCCTACATTGGATCGACTGGAGGAGCCCCGGAATTAGGGTTTCGAAAGCCTATCTTTAAAGTACGAAGATAGTCGACAGTGCTTTTACTGTACTGGCTCTTACGAGAGCATTAGAGGGATAATGATGAATCTGTTTGAAGATATAAGGGTGATAGATCCACCAAAACTGCTTGATTCAACCTTAAATGACTTGAATGTGATTACTCTTTACTGTTATTGATTTGATATCACTGTCCTGACTGTACTGTACTGTTTTACTGAATCACATTCATATCGATTATTGTCCTGATTTTTTCGTTTGTACTCTTCTGTTCCTAAATTTTTGCTATAAGTTTTACTGGCTCAGTGGACTCATGATTCCAAAATATTATGTAGGTTCCTAGACCAAAGATTCATTTGATTGAAGCCCTGTTTTGACCGTGGGATTCACTTTTGGGATGATGTACATGTTTAGGCCTGTATTACTAATGATTGTACGGATTGAACTGATAGAATTTCTAATGGCCTATTTATCTAGTTAGAATGAATTGTATTTTGGAATTTGGGCTTGTAAGAATGATATTTTGATGTTATAACATGTATGGTTCTATATTTTAGTTACTGTATTGGATTTAGATTTTCTATTCGACCGCAAGTAGTGTCCCGGATCACGAGGCTGAATGCTATCATGAACCGGGGCATTACAAGTGGTATCAAAGGCTCGGATAAGAAACCTGAATAATATAGATTGATAGAATTTTTACCTTTATCTCCGTTTCTTGCTTTTGATTTCGTTTGTTTCATTTTGACGCGTTAGATGGATAAGAGCAAGAACAAGGCTAATGACTGGATGAGTTCAGGATCTGACTCTAGTGACAGCGACAGTGAGCGTATCCTCGACCTCTTGAGGAAGGAAAAGCGTAAATTTGAGGGTATTATTGATGAGATAAGGCAGGAGAAGGACTACTAGAAAGATGCATATGTGCAGGAGCATCGGAGATCAGCGATACAGTAGATAGGCGAGAGATCAGATGGACATGATAGCCTCCAGGCATTGAGGCCAGCACCACAATTTCAAGAATATGGCGGGTCAGAATAGACGAGTTTTCAGTGATCTTAGGAGTGATCCGACGGCTAGAGTTGACGAGGCATTCCGTCAGGCCATGGACTCGATGAATGCCATGGAGTGGATGGTTCATGATCACATGAGAGAGAAGGTCATCCCCAGGTACCAGGAGCCCTGGATTCCCTCGATGTTCGGTACGAAGAGGGTACGATTCATGGATGATGAGACTCAACTCCCGAGGACACTTACGCCATCTCCGACTGTGGGACTTGGAGTAGGACCTTCCACAGTTCCACCTAGAGCCCCTCGTCTTAGTCGAGTACGATTGACTGCACGCAAGAGCGTGAGACCTCCACTTCTTTTCCTACCACGAGTTGATGATGATGAGGCTGCGGCCATATAGGTTGACCGAATGCTTGACGAGGTGGGGCGTTGTACGGTATCCAGTGGTGTTGTGAGCAGTGATCCCAGGCTCGAGAGAAGCCGAGATGACGAGCTGAAGGAGGATCCGGAAGAGGAGCCTGAGGAGGATCCTAACGAGGAGCCAGAGAAGGGCCCAACTGTGGACCTTCGTTACCCGTTGGGTGTTTGATTTGGATGATAGATGCTGGATTGTGGGATCTTCTTTTCTTTTTCTTTTCTTCCTTCTCGTTTAGGTTGTATGTATTAAGTTTGATACTTAAGTATGTAATTCTGATAGTGGAGAACTCTAGCTTAGCATAGTTAGGATATTTTGTATAGATTATAGCCTCGTTCTCCCCTGTTTTGGTATGGTTAAGGGATCATCTCTCTTTTGTCTTTTAGAGATGATCTAGTAACTGTATGATATGGATATATATGAATCGAAATTCCTGAAATGAATGAAAATGCTTTGAATGCAATTTGTCTTCGAAAAATGTGTTAAGCTTCATTTAAATTCTTGATTATTGATCCTGATATATGTCCCATAACTTTGGATTTTCACTAAGCAAGACCACTTGAATTTTAGATCAAAATGTCGACGAGTAAACATGCAAACCAACCTAAGCCTACTAGAAGGCGTGGACGATCTAGACGAGTGATATTCACATAAATCATGGAACCTAACACCCCTAATGTAAATGAGGATTCCATACCCCGACAAGAACAAACTGAACCCAATCCTCAGACACAAAATAGACCTGACCCCCGACCACGTGCCAGACCTCACCATAGAATCCCTTCCCAAAACGAACCTGTGGCTGAACAACTTCTAACAGTATTAAGGGAAGTGCTGAATTGGGATAGACCACAAGAACCCCCAAGACCTAGACTCGAGGAGGAGTCGGATGATCGGATATTGACTAAATTCTTGAGGTTTAATCCGCCGAACTTTGATAGAGAGCTCGATGACAGAAAATCGAGTCTTGGTTACTGGCAGTTGAAAAGATCTTTCAAGAGCTAAATTACTCGGATGTTCAGAAAATAAATCATGCCACAAACTTATTCGAGGGGACTGTATTTCATTGGTAGGAGTTGAGAAGAAATGGAGAAGAGAAGGAGTTGAGAAATCGTGGGGTCGTTTTCGAAAAGAATTCCTGAGAAAATTCATATCGCAAGTTGTCAGGGATGCAAGAGAATGGGAATTCATGAGATTGATAAAGGGGTCACTGTCAGTGGTCAAGTATGAGGCCGAATTCAATCGACTCATTTAATATGCCCCACATGTGTCGGTGGATGAGAAAAAGCGAAAAAAGAAATTTGTTGAGGGATTGCGGCCTGAATTGAGGAAGCCGGTTGCTACAAACCGGCCTCAAAACTATAACAGTGCTGTTGAGGCAGCAGTGGAATTAAAGGTGGAGTTTGAAGAAATTCATAAGATAACTGACAAAAGAAAGGGCAAGTGGAATGGCAAATCTGATTCCGACAAGGGAAAGAAAGGCTACTTTAATAAGAAGCCTAAAACTGAAAACACGTCTGTATCTGCAGACAAAGAAAAAGTCCCAGTAGGTCAAGGAAAAGTAAAGTGTAATCACTGTGGGGGCACAAATCACGTGAAAAGTGAATGCTGAAAGAAACTGGGCAAGTGTTATGCGTGTGGCGGTGATCAGCACACGATTAAGGATTGCCTTAAAAGCCGAAAGAATGGTAATACTAGGGCACAAAACCAATAGCAAAGCACAGTGGAATCCCCCAGATCAAAGCTAGAGCTTACGCACTGACGGGGGAAGAAAGTGTGGATCATACCTAAGTAGTGAAAGGTAAGATCTCTATTAAAAAATTTATCTGTGAAGTTCTCTTTGATCCTGGTGCTACACATTCTTTCATTTCGTATGATTGTCCTGAAAAGCTGAATTTGCCTTCTGAAACTATTAGTATTACTTATGAAGTTCATACCCCTGTAGGAGAATGCTATGAGACTAGGATCAGATATCCATAATACCCTGTAGTCAAAGAAAATCAAGACTTTAGTGCTGACCTAATCAAATTACCAATCTAAGACTATGATCTAATTTTGGGAATGGATTGGTTATTTCAGCATCGTGCTATTATTGACTGTTATGGTAAGACAGTCAAATTGGGTACTAGAGTCAGAGTTAGTACCGTAAATGCAAATAAAAATAGTGGTATACCCACCATTTCTGCAATAAAGGCCAGACGGATAATAAGAAAAGGGGGATAAGGATTTCTGGCCTACCGAATAAATAAGCCTCAAGATAAAATTGAACTGAAAGATGTGAAAGTGGTTAATGAGTTTCCTGAAGTATTTCCAGAAGAATTGAATTCACTACCCCCGGATAGAAAAATTGAGTTTGTAATAGAAACGATCCTTGGGGTAGCGCCATTCTCAAAAATCCCCTATAGAATGGCACCAACAAAACTTAAGGAACTTAAAGAATAATTACAAGAAATACTGAAGAAGAATTTTATAAGACTGAGCTCTTCACCTTGGGGAGCTCCAGTCTTATTTGTGAAGAAGAATGATAGGTCACTAAGGATGTGTATCGATTACAGAGAATTGAATAAAGTGACCATCAAGAATAAGTATCCATTATCCCTTATAGACGAGCTGTTTGATCATCTTCAAGGATCAGCTGTCTATTCAAAGTTGAATTTAGGTTGGGGTACTATCAATTGAAGATATGGGAAGCAGATATTTTTAAAACTGCATTTAATTCTCGTTATGGGCATTTTGAGTTTGTAGTCATGCTCTTTAGATTGACTAATGCTCTCGTGGTGTTTATGGACCTGATGCACCGAGTATTTCGTCCATATCTCTACAAATTCATCGTAATTTTCATAGACAATATTCTGGTTTATTCCAGAACTGAAGAGGAGCATGAAGAACATTTGAGAGTTGTTATTCAAACTTTAAAGGAACACAAGTTGTATGCCAAATTCAGCAAATGTGAATTTTGGCTTGAGAAAGTGACTTTTTTGGGACATATCATATCAAAGAATCGACTTGAGGTGGATCCAGAAAAGGTCGAAGCAGTCCAGAACTGGAAAAGACCAAGGACGGTCATTGAAGTAAGGAGTTTCTTAGGATTGGCTGGATACTATCAAAAATTTATCCAGAACTTTTTCTAAGTTAGCCGGACCATTGTCTAGATTGACCCAAAAGGATCAAAAATTCATTTGGGACAAACAGTGCAAGGCAAGTTTTTCAGAATTGAAGCAGAGACTGACAACAGCCCCAGTACTCGCACTGCCTAATGGGTCATAAGAGTTTACCATTTATACTGACGCCTCGAAGAAAGGATTGAGTTGTATTTTGATGCAAAAAGGCAAAGTGATCGCCTACGCATCACGAAAATTGAAGAATCATGAGCTGAATTATCCCACTCATGACTTAGAGCTTGCAGCGATGGTCTTTGCCTTGGCAAAGTGGCGTCATTACTTGTACGGAGCAAAGATAGAGGTGTTCACTGATTACAAGAGCTTAAAGTACATTTTCAGTCAAAAAGGTCTGAATTTAACACAACGACGATGGATGGAATTCCTGAAGGACTACGATTTCACCATCAGCTATTACCCAGGAAAGCGAATGTCGTTGCCGCTGCTTTAAGCTGAAAAGAAAAGTTATCAAGTTTGAATATCTACCCTGAGATGTACAGTGAGATCTTGAAAGCTCAAGAGAAGGACGAGTTGGTCTAGAAACTAAAGGGTGAGTTGAGACCTGATTTCAGAATTGACACTGACGTAATATTATGATTCAAAAATTGAGTGGTTGTTCTGGCACAGATAAATAAAAAAGTGCTATGTGAGGCACATCAGGCCAAGTATTCTGTCCATCCTAGAGGAACTAAGATGTATAAGGACCTAAAACAGAAATTCTGGTGGAAAGGAATGAAGAGGGACATAGCTGAGTATATCCAGAAATGCCTAACTTGCCAACTCGTGAAGGCGGAGTATCAGAGACCATCTAGAAAGTTACAGCCACTTCCGATTCCGAATTGGAAGTGTTAACAGATCACCATGGATTTTGTGACAAGTCTACCTATTGTACGAGGTGGTTGCGATAGCATCTGGGTAGTGGTTGATAGGCTTACCAAATCGGCACATTTTCTACCTGTCAAGACCCAGTGTAATATGGAGAAACTCACCGAGATCTATATAAAGGAGATAATACGTTTACACGGGATCCCTCAAAGTATTGTCTCCGACAGAGATCTAAAGTTTACGGCGAGATTATGGAGAGGTCTACAAGAGCATTTAGGGGCAGAACTGTTATTCAGTACTGCTGCTCATCCCTAGACAGATGGACAGTCAGAAAGAGTAATTCAAACACTGGAAGATATGCTGAGAGTATGCGTTTTGAATTTTCTTGAAAATTGGGATAGGCAACTACCGTTGGTAGAGTTCGCCCATAATAACAGCTACCAAACCTCAATTCAGATGGTTCCTTATGAGGCTTTGTATGGTAGGAAGTGCAGATCACCTGTTCATTGGGACATTGACGAGACAAGAAGTATTTCGACCTTGAAAAAAGATGCGCTGCGACCTGAGATAATTCAAGAGGCTATAGATAAAGTTTAAATCATTAAAAAGAACATGAAAACAGCTCAGGATCATCAGAAGAGCCATGCTGATAAGCGTAGAAAGGATTTAGAGTTTAGTATTGGAGATCGGGTATTTCTAAAGATTGCTCCACAGAAAGGAATACGGAGACTGGACAAGTCTGGAAAACTGAGCCCTAGATATACAAGACCTTTCAAGATCGTGGAGAGAATTGGTCCTGTAGCATACCGACTCGATCTACCTCTTAACCTAACTGGGATATAAGCTCAAGCTAAGGATTTCACAAGTTGAACCAAGATAAGCAATGTAACACCCCGAAATTTTTCCTCACTAAAATTTTAATCTACCGTTTTTCAAACGATAATCGTTTCTACCATCACAAAATTTGTTTCATCATCAAAATAATTTCTTTGTACTCAAAAATTTTTTCTAACATTTGAAACTCCGTTTACACGTCATTTTGGCCCAAAACGAGCCCAATTCTTGGCCCAAATATCACCAAATTTTAGCCCAACACTTTAAAGTCCAAAATTTATAATTTTTTAAAAAAAAAATGGGGGGAAAATCATGGCTGCAGATTTGTAGCCATGCTTAGGCATAGTTCACCACCAAAATCTCCACTACATAGCATAGCTCAAGCATGGCTTTCCCCAACCACCTTGGCCAAAATTTTAAAGTAGTCCCTCCAACCTCTAATTTTGCTACTAGGTCCTTATTTACATCTATAAATAGCAAGAGTATTGAAGTTATATTTTCTTCTATCTCACCACAAATCTCTCTCTATATATATACACATACTCACACATATACATTCATATTTCAAGAAAAAGAAAACACTATAAGTTCATATATTGTCATTAAGGATTTTGCTAAAAGGGAAAAGGGGAAAGAATAGGAGAATTTTATTCTCAAGTGTGTTGGTAAGATGAAGTAAAGAAATTTTGAGTTATAGTTCATTTGGTGATTTAGGTGTTGTTGGAGTATTAGCCTAAAATATATTGCGTTTAACCTTGTTTTAGGTAATTTGTCTATTATCTTGGAATCATCTAACCCCTAACCTTTGGAGACTTAGGACCTACGGTAACTTTCATAGTTTTCTCACTTCTTCATGATCTTATGCTTCAATATTCGAAAAATCTATGTCGGCATGCTTAAATTGCTAGTTTGAGCTTAATTATGTTGAATTCGATGATTTGTTGTGCTTGTAAGCTCAATATTCTTGAAATGATGTTCCTTGAACCTCTAAGCATGCTCGTTATCATCATTGTAGCCTTGAAATGGATTTGGATAATGGACGGTGGAGAACTTGAACAAAACTTAAAGAAAATCGATTTATGACCGTAACTATGTTTCTTTTGATAAAACTTGTAAATTTTCCAATATTTTCTTAAAACATGGATTTTATAAGATTATATTTAAAAGGGATTCTCTGAAAAATTTGATTTTTATGAAAATTATGATTTTATAACATATTTTCTTCAAAATACGAAAAGTGAGATTTTAAACTTAAAAATTAGAAAATTCAATGATGGTTAGTATAAACTATGTCTAATTTCTTCACCAATAGTCCTCTGCTATTTTAAGGTTTTCAAAAAATAAAAAATAAAAAATAAAAATTTGCCGAGTGCTTAAGTGCCCGTTTGGGCGCCCAAGCCACTGGCTTCGGCCACCGTTTGGGCGCTCAAGCGCCCAAATACGCACTCAAGCGCCCGAGTCCAGAGCGTTGAGTGCCCGAGCACCTGTTTGAGCGCTTAAGCGCCCAAACCCGTAGCAGGAAACACTATTTTAGCGCTCAAGCGCCCATTCCAGTGATGGAATTTCTACGTTTTGACTTTGTTTATCGATTTCAAACTTATATTTAACTTCTTTGAACTCTTTTAAGATTTGAAAATGACGTTTCACAGTCCATGGTCTAATATCTAATCCGATCGTTGAACCTATTTGATAATCGAATCTATTTTTCTTGAATTCGTTCGATATGAGCATATGTAATTGATTGAGCCCTATAAGTTTGTTTATGTTCATTTATTCGCTCTAAACCTATATGCATGATATGTTGGGCCCTGGGTAATTCTTAGGTGATTTGAATTGGGCAACGTTGGGTTGTCGATTCGAACTCCTAAAAATTCCTATATGTTGGATAGTCCGGAGGAATCCTGGAGTTAGGATTCCAAATGACTATTCGAAGCACGTGGTCGGCCGTGCTTCAAAATATATGTGTGCTACTTGAGCGGCCACTCGAGTTAGCAATCGGAGGGATAAGGCATATATGTGTTTTGTTGGAGTTATAAGGGTTACAGACCCACCAAACATTAGTTCCAGCCGTATATACAATTAACATGAATATGATATTATTTCGAGCTATTAATTTCATATGATCATTCTTACAATTTCATTTGTTGCAATCACATTCATGTTTGATTTTTGTCATAATCATTGTTGGCTTCTTGCTCCCTTTGTTATATCGCATCCGTCTCTCTTATGCCATGAACTTGCTGGGTCAGTGGACTCATGACTTCAAATTACCATGTAGGAAATTAACTTGATGGATTGAATTGTGAAGCCTCAAGTAGCATTTAGTATTTTGACTTATGTACTTGACCATGTATAAGCTTAGTCGAGCTTGTAAGAATTTAAGTACGATCAGTTGTATTTTGTGGAACTTATGTTGTATCTTAGAAAAAATTTTAGCTATGAATTATGGAATATTCGAGTTTTAAAGTTATGAATGCTTTGAGATTTTCTATTTACAGTTATTCGTTAGTTTTTCATTTGAGAGTAGCGACCCGGACCTAGGGCGGATGGTCTAGAAATCCGCGGCGTTACAAGCAAAAAAATAAAGCAATGATGTTTCGATCAAAAAAATGAGGAAACCATAAAACTTACTTTTTGTCCTAAGCTTTAATTTGGAGGTTTAGTGATCCAAAGACTCAAGTTAAGCACCTAAGCCAAAAATCAAAATCAAGCATATTTGCTAGGCTAATCACTTATTAACTTTAGATTTCTCATTCAAGCTTAGATTCATAATTTCTTACACATCCAACTTACCAATACACTTAAGAGTGTATTCCCTTCACTGTTTCCCTTTTTGTAAAATGTTTGATGGAGTGACAAGAACTTATAGATGATTTCTTTAAGTTAGATGTAAGAATATATATATATATATATATATGAGGCTACCGAAAGAGAGAATGAGAGATGAAGAAACTTTTTATTCTTGGAATGGGAAGCAAGGTGTTGATCTCATTCCCTCATCACTTATTTATAAAAGAGACTGGGTCCAACTTAGGCCTTCATTTTTTTCCTAATAAAAAATTGAGGATATCTCCCTTTTTAAGGGAAGAATTCGATTGCCCAAATCTTGCAGCAAAAAAAAATCTGATCTTTTCTTTTTTCTTTCTTGAAAATATTGATTTGGGCCTCAATGTGTTGGACAAAAATTTGGTGAAATTAGGCTCATTTTGGGCCAAAACGGTGAGTAAACGAAGCCTCAAATGTTAGAAAAAATTTTCAAATGTAAAGAAATTATTTTGATGATGAAATAATTTTTGCGATTGTAAAAATGGTTTATCATTTGGAAAATTGAGAGTTAAAATATTTATTAGGGAAATTTTTGGGGTGTTACAACAATACTCTTTTAGAATGATCCTTTATAATCTTGACAAGAAGTAATTAAGGAGTGTTTATTCAGGTGGTTGGGTGGTTTTA
The DNA here is from genome assembly GCA_014898755.1 of Handroanthus guayacan. NCBI lineage: Eukaryota > Viridiplantae > Streptophyta > Magnoliopsida > Lamiales > Bignoniaceae > Handroanthus > Handroanthus guayacan. The sequence continues at coordinate 209,151 of JACFYI010003674.1, forward strand.
GGGCAGTTTCATGCATAAGTATAATATAAAAACTCCAAATGCAAACTCAACCCGACCTACTACATAACCTGATATGCTCAACCCTAACTTAATCCAAAGAAAATCGGGATGGTCCGAGTTGACTTAACTTTTACCTAATAAATTGATAAACCCAACCCACCCAGAATTATTTTGTTCTTGCTCTAACCCGACCCGACCCTACCGTAACCAAAAACATTATTAAAATTTAAAAAGTATAACTTCTATTGAAATTATTATGTTTGTCTTACTACTAATATCATATTAAAGATTAAATTATTGAATTAAAATATTTAAACATAAAACCATATAATAAAAGTCAAAAACTTAAATAGTCAAATTCTCAACTAGCAATATACTCATTAAGTTTCATAATGACTAATGAGTCAAAACAAATTACAAACTAACGAATTACAGAACTTAACAAATTACAAATCAATAAATAGTTATTTTAAGAGCTGAACCTCCACAAACATAATCATAACTTGAGAACCAAAATAGCACTAAAATATTATGCAACATACGATATATGTATACTAAATTTATTCAAACATGTCAAGTTTGGTTGGGTCATTAGTTATGTGATTTTTATTACATCAAATCAACCTAATTTTCCTTTTCAAGTTACTTTGTGAGCATCCGAGTTGACCCAAGCCTAATTTTGTTGGGCAGGTCGTGCTCAAGTCGACGGGTTGGGTTATTTTTTGATGCCTTACCTTATATATATGATGCCTCAGTCGTATCCTTCACCCAAATTTTGAGGATAACTAACTCTCGCGATTTCAACAAGCTCTTTACAATTCCCGTCTATTAGTATATCATCCACGTACAATAATAACATAACAAATTTATCCTTGGATAATTTAATATAAACACAATGACCCTTGACTTTCATGCCAAATTAACCATATAATATCATAGCAATATGGAATCTCGTATACCATTGTCGAGAAAATTACTTAAGGCCATAGATTGATTTTGTAGGTGTCGAATCCAACCAAAAATAAAATTCCTACTCAAAAGAATACAATTTGCGAATAGCGGTGAGTAGGGTCTTATCCATAGGAATTGGTCAATTTTATTCCTTTCAAAATTATTAAACATAATAAAAAACAGGGGGGATTTTATCAAACCAAAAAGTTAAACGATTTAAAAAAAATTAACTTGCGAGAAGAAGAACGATTTAAATCAATATGAATGAAGGTTTAGCCAAGGCATAATATCGATTTTGATTCTTGAATTCAATCATTGATGCAAAGATAAATTTCTTTATTTTTGGATAAATAGGTTATAGTTACTTGGAAACGCTCTAATAACCTAACTCTCATTACTTTTTCGATAACCATGAGAAGCTCATTGATTATTTTCTTTGCCAATAAACAATCCTAGAGAAGCTTATAGGATTTAATTTATCAACAAGATTAAGAACGAGAGAGGCTATCAATTCTAACCAATAAACACAAATCATATATTTCCATAGCATAAGTCGAGTACTTTTACATATACTGAACCACGCTATTTGTTACTAATTATTAGAACAACTAAACAATTACGGGTTTAAAAGTCTAATTAGCAAGGCAAACACTCTAAGCTAAAGCGTAAATTAGATCTGAAAAATCCTTGAAGAGCCAAAACTTCGAATATCCTTGTCTAGACAAGAGGAGTTTAGCAACTCATGTTTGAAGAGAAAACATAAAAAACTAAAACTTGTAGAGAATAATTCTAAAGCTAAATGTAAAGCTAGATGAATGCAAAAGACTCCTAGGTTCCCCTTATATGGACAATCATTCCCTACAATAGGAGGAACAAAAAAGGAATCTTATTCCTAAAATAAATTAGTTTTAAAAGAATCCTAATAAGCTAGGAAACAAAATGAAAATAAACAACTAAAATAAGGGAACAAAACAAAGCCCTAATGAAAACTGCTACATAGTGGGCCAAGCCTAATTCTTTCAATTAATCCCACTTAGCACTCCAGATTGCACAGGTTTTATGGCATGCCCACGTCTTAACTATTGAGCTTTTCTGCACTTTGTTTTCTTTCTCATAGCCTTGAGCTTTGCTGCACTATGTTTTCTTTCTCATGGCCTGTTGTCTTTCTCAACAAATATAACTTTAGCTTTAACCATTCCAAATGCTTTATTTTAAGCTCCTTTCTTGTTCAAATCTTCAATCGCTTCCTAAAATGTAAAATGGGAGTTAAAATCTAGGAATCGAGCAATTAAACCAACAAACACATGGGAAAATAACACATTAAAAATAGACATTATACACCTTATCATGATTTTAATATGGACAAGCCTTGTGTTCATCACCGTGTTCTATGTTACCACTCGATTATTCCTTATATATATATATATATATATATAACTCTTCATTGAGGAACACAATCTTTGCATCTAGTTAATTTAATTCAAGATCAAAGCTTGCTATCATAAATAAGATAAGACAAGTAGAGACAAACCTTATCATAGAGGAGAAAGTAGCATCATAGTCCATTCCGTCTCGTTTATGCAGCCCTAAGCTACTAAGCATGCCTTATATCTTTTAACTGAATCATTAGTTTTTCTTTTGATTTTGAGAACCTATTTGTTTCCAATTGCTTTATGTCCTTTTCGGGTATCAACCAATTCCCAAACTCATTGGATTCCATTGTTAATTCTAACTTCCATTACTTTAACTAGACTCGTTCAAGCCTCATGATAGTTCGTTAGCTCATCTTCCTCTTCTAGAGTAATTATAAAGGTTTTCCTTTCAATATCAAACCAACGATGAGGAATGCTCTTACAAGTTGTTCGTCGAAGAGGTATTTGCTGATGGACCCCCATATTACTCCTACTTGGATCAAGTTCCATGAGATTTTCTACTGATACTGGTATTTGTATGAGTACATCAACAAAAGAAGGCAATGGTAATACAAGTTCTTTGTAATGTCTTCTAAAGAACCTTGGTACTATTGTTTGACACATCCTCTTAATCTAGTGTTTGATATAGGGCCATATCCTGTCCAATTTCACTTGTTTCGGGAAAATCATTTTCTAGGAATATTGCATCATATGACTTGAACTCAGTAGTATTCCCACTATCTTGCTCACCTAATCACTTAGAATATTCTGAATATCTTATAAAGATACTCTTCTTGTCCCTTAGGCCCAATTTTCCAAATCTGTGGGACGTGTCATGAGCATAGGTAGCACACCCCAAGGTTTTAAGAAGCGTAACTCGAGCTTTAACCTAGTCCATAGCTCATAGCGTATAGTACTAACTAAATTAGTTGGAACTCGATTAAGTACATAAATGGTTGTTAGTAAAGCATCTCCCTATAAACGAATTGGCAAATTTCCTTATGCCATCATAGACCTCACCATTTCTAACAAGGTCTTATTCAGCCTCTCTATGACCTCATTTTATTGTGGTGATCCAGAGATAGTTTATTGTCGATTTATTTTTTTTGTTCTTCACAATATTGTTTGAGCAATCAAACAAATATTCACATTTTTAATGTCTTTACTTTCTTGTCTGAAAGTTCACGTAGTTTTTAAAGCAAACAAATGTCTCAGACTTGTATGGAATTAGATAAGTAATACCGTATCGAGTATAGTTAGCAATAAATGTGATGAAATAATGAGCATCATGTCTAGCTTTCACATTCATAGGACCACAAATGTCCGAATTGTTAATTCCATTAGAATCTTTGTGCCAATTTCATTCCCAAATAGTTTTCCTGTCATCTTTCTAGCTAGATGATATACGTAAAGAGGTAATTAGTCTTTGTAAATTATCTAATAAGTTCCCCTCAAGGAGATGTTGTGTTCATTGTTGACCAATATGACTAGGTATCATGCCATGACTCTATATCATCTAAGTACAGAACAACTCACATTCCTACAAGAAATGTTCAACTTTCTATATAGTAAACCCATCAAATAGAAAAAATAGCACCATGGAAAGACTAATCTAAAATGTAAAAACAAATAAATTTTGAGAAACACAATTTCAAAATCTAATTTTATCAACCCAATTGCAAAGACTAAATTTCGATGAATTTTTGGATCATATGGCACATCGTGAAGGAATGATGTACAATCACTTTGCATTTTATGCCAACATCTTTCACTTTCAATTTGGAATTATTTCCTGCATATCTCCCTTTTGTGCCTCAAGGCACTCACTAAAACTCTATGAATAGGTCTCTGTCTTTTGCTTCATGGTATTTGGCTTTTGAATTTATAGTCCACAAAGTATTAGATTTAATTAAAAGAATAGAACTTGATCCATAATTCAAATTGCCACTTAAAAGGGTCTTTATCTTCTTTGGCTCGTTGCAATCAAGAGCAATATAACCCTTTTTTTTCTCCACAGTTGTAACACTTGAAATCCTTTTTCTTTTTCTTGAAAGAGCCTTTACCCTTTTCTTGTTGATTAAAGTTAGATCTCTTGCTTGATTTCGATAACCCTTGCTCTTCAACTTCTTAGATCTACCATGTTTGCATTTAGAACCCGAAGTTCAATGTGAGCTAGAACCTACGACATACACATTGGTTTTCCTTCAAAAGCTAACAAATGGTTTTCTTCCAGCTTGAGGTGTCACATAGTATCATCAAATGTCTTAATGCTTTCATTATGGGTAAGATGGATTTTAATATGTTCCCAATTCAAAAGTTAAAGGGCATATCACTGCTTGAACGTGCTTCTCATCCTTAAGGCTGTCACTTGCATCCTACAACTCACTTATCATATTCAACATTTGCCTTAAATGTTGTTTTATTGTTTTACCTTGAGTTTTCTTATAGAAATCAAACCTCAATGAGCTAATAAAGCTTTGTTGTAGATGTAACACCCCGAAATTTTCCCTAACTAAAATTTTAATCTATCGTTTTTTAAATGATAATCGTTTCTACAATCACGAAATTTGTTTCATCATCAAAATAATTTTTTTGCACCCGACAAATTTTCCTAACATTCGAAACTCCGTTTACACATCATTTTGGCCCAAACAAGCCCAATTCTTAGTCCAAATATCACAAAATTTTAGCCCAACACTTTGAGGCCCAAAATAATATTTAAAAAAAAATAAAAAATGGAAATCATGGCTGCAGATTTTTCAGCCATACTTGGGAGTGGTCTCCGCACTAAATCACAACCAACTCCACCTTATAGCATGGCTCCAAAGCATGGTCACTCAACCACCTTGGCAAAATTGTAAAGAAGCCCTCACCAATTTCTTAATTGCTATGAAACCCTCATGAAGATCTATAAATAGGATGGCCAAATTGAGGTTGGTCTTCTTCCATTTGCCTACAAGAAAATCTCCTAACATACACACACACATATATATACATCTTCATATTTAAAAAGGGGGGGAGGGGAAAGAAAGAAAGAACTTCTTTACAAACATATATATGTATTTTCATCAAGTGTTTTCAAGGAGAAAGAGTAAGAGGATTACATTCTCAAGTGTGTGTACGGTGAGAAGTAAGAAATATTGGATTTTAAGCTCATTGTGAGATTTAGGAATTAATGAGGTATTAGTCTAATGGATGTATGTTTTTATTATCCTTGGTTTAGGTGGTTAGCTTCTAAACTTGGGATCATCTACTTCGTTACTTGAGAAAACTTAGGACCTATGGTAAATTTCATGGTTTCTTCGTTTCTTAGCTATCTTTATACTCCAATATCCGAAATCCATGTTGGCATGCTTTAATTGCTAGTTTGAGCTTATCTATGTTGAATTTGATGATTCTTTGTAATCGTAAGCTCAATATTCTTGAAATGATGTTCCTTGAATCTTTAAGCATGCTTGTTATCATCATTGTAATCTTGAAATAGATTTGGATCATGGACGATGGAGAATTCGAACAAAACCTAAAGAAAATCGATTTTTGACCATGACTATATTTCTTTTGATAAAACTTGTAAATTTTAGAATATTTCCTTAAAACTTGGATTTTAAAATATTATATTTCAAAGGAAATCTCTGAAAAATTTGATTGTTATGAAAATTATGATTTTATAATACATTTTCTTCAAAATATATTATGAAGAAGTTAGATTTTAAACTTAAAAATTAGAAAACTCGATGATGGTTAGTATAAACTATGTCTAATTTCTTCACATATGATCCTCTACTATTATAAGGTTTTCAAAAAAAAAAATCCGAGCGCTTAAGTGCCCAAGCCACTGGCTTCGACCACCGTTTGGGCGCTCAAGCGCACAAATGCTCGCCCAAGTGCCCGAGTCCAAAGCGTTGAGTGCCCGAGCGCCTGTTTGAGTGCTCAAGCACCCAAACCCATAGCAAGAAATACTATTTCGACGCTCAAGCGCCCGTACGAGCGCTCAAGTGCCCATTCCAGTGACGGAATTTCTACGTTTTGACTTCGTTTATCTATCTTGAACTTATGTTTCACTTCCTTAAACTTTTTTAAGGTTTGAAAATGACTTTTCCACAATCCATGGTCTAATTTCCAATCCGATCGTTGAACCTCTTTGATAATCGAATCTATTTTTTTGAATTTGTTTGATATGAGCATATGAAATTGATTGAGCCCTATAAGTTTGTTTATGTTCGTACATTCGCTCTAAACCTATATGCATGAATGTTGGGCCCTGGATAATTCTTAGGTGATTTGAATTGAACAATGTTGGATTTTCAATTTGAACTCCTGAGAATTCCTGTATGTTGGGTAGCCCGGAGGAATCCTAGAGTTAGGACTCCAAACGGCTATTCGAGGCACACGGTCGGCAGAGCTTCAAAATATGTGTGTGCTACTCGAGCGGCCACTCGAGTTAGCAATTTAGAGAGATAAGGCATATATATGTTTTGTTGGAGTTATAAGGGTGACAGACACACCAAACGTTAGTTTCAGCCATATATAAGATTAACATGAATGTGGTATTATTTCGAGCTATTCGTTTCGTATGATCGTCCTTATAATTTCATTTGTTGCAAATCACATTCTTGTTTGAGTTTTTTTGTCATGATCATTGTTGGCTTCTTGCTTCCTTTGTTATACTCCATTCGTCTCTCCTATACCATGAACTTGCTGAGTCAATGGACTCATGACTTCAAATTACCATGTAGAAAATTGACTTGATAGATTTGGCTTGTGAAGACCTCAAGTAGCATTTAGTATTTTGACTTATGTATTTGACCATGTATAAGCTTAGTCGAACTTGTAAGAATTTAAGTACGATTAGTTGTATTTTGGAGAACTCATGATGTATCTTGAAAAAATTTTAGTTATGAATTATGGAATGTTTAAGTTGTTAAGTTATGAATGCTTTGCGATTTTTTTTCTATTTATGGTTATTAGTTAGCTTTCCGTTCGAGAGTAGCGTCCCGAACCTAGGGGCGGATGCTCTAGAAATCCGGGGCGTTATAGTAGACGTATGACCAAAACAACATATTAATGCTTTCCACATTTCCTTAGTTATGTTAAAAATCCTAAATTGATACATTACATAATTTTCTATGCTACTTAGCAATGTAGTACGAATTAATGAGTTTATTTTCTTGCAAGTGGCACTCACTCCTTTGTCCCTTATGCTAATAGTGTTACCCTCTTAGGGCTTTTCCAAAACTTGGTTAAGTACTTCCAATTCCGATTGCTCTTGAAGTATGTGCTAGACTTCCATACTTCAGATTTCATAACTTTCATTGATAAGCTTCTCACCGTATTAAGCTTGGCAAAATTACTCTTTGATTCAGAGGCCATTTGTTGAACATGAAGTTCTATTTAAAAAAAAAAAAAAAAAAAGGTTTTGGGTTTTGGTATGACTCCTTGATGCCTAGAGATCATAATTCAATTCATTCCCGCCGGTATCCAACGCCCCCAACCAACATGGGACACATTAGGTCCTTCATTTGTTGCAGGGAGACTTGGGTTCGAGATTATGATGAACCCACCCTGGTTTATATAAATATATATTTGTAACCAATATAAAATATATTACTGAAAAATATATTATATAAAAAATGTATACTATCTTCTGAATTTTTTTAGGGAATGCATTATTTTGTGAAAAATAATTTTATATGATTTTATAGTTATATTACAACATTTCATTAATTATATATTGTATTGTATTTAAAAGAAAAAAGGTGCGAGTAGGGCTTGGTAGGGTGTGAATTCTATTGGGCTCGTTCGCTTTGTAGGGCATGATTGAATGTGATTGATAAAATGAATGATTTGTTGTCTAGATTACATTCTAGATTACATATCAATCCAATCCTACAACTATTTGGTTGTATGGATTTGAAATAAGGATATCCTAGGTTTTATTTAATATATTGTTTAGTTCTTTGGATTACTTCTCATGATAATTGATAAGATGTTAGGATTAACTTTCACTTTTTATTATAATTGCCTTTTCATCCCTCCATACATAAATAGGGAAAAAAAATAGAAAAAAAGAAAGAAGAAACTTGGCTTGCGATTGAATATCATGCTATTTTTATAGAGTTGATTTAGTGGTGCCTTTTTATTTAATTCTCTATCACAAATTTGTCTTCAAAAATTTATCAATCAGTTTTAAAAATTAATTTTGCCCTTTAACTAGTTTGGTTATTATTTCAATTATTAAACAGAAAATCTTTTAGTCAATTTTGCTATTAAAATTGTTTCAAAAAGAATATTAATTAATTAAAATAATTAATTTTGTGCTCAAATACATGTTAATCCTTTTCAATATTAAGTTAATTTGAAAAGAAAAAAAGAAACATAAGAAGGAATAAAGATGGCCTCTGATCGCAGTTGGCTTTATGAAAAACAAATTAGTTAAAAAATGGGAAAAAAAAAAGAAAGAAAGAAACAATAGAAGCCTAACATCTTCTAGGTAATATTAATGAAATGATTTTTTTTTTAATTTTTAATGGGTAATTTTGTCTTTTTTCTAATTAATCCTCAA
>JACFYI010003674.1:230340-251046 GCA_014898755.1 Handroanthus guayacan
GAAATCGTTTTGTAAATTTAAATAGGAAAATCTCGGGTGTTACAAAGATAGTGCGAAGGATATAGATGATTTTTGCAGGTTGTATATGTTGTTAGTTTTTAATTATTTTTTATTTCCTACTTCAAATTATTGAACTCCTGGATTCCTTCTACCCTACTTGGATGATTTATCAAATGTGGGAGAGTTTGCAACGGGCATTATTACATACTCATTCCTCGTCCAAAAGATGAGAAAATGCATCGAGGTAGAAGAAAATCAAAAGAAATATATCGACGATTGCACTGTTGGGTTGATGGTAAGTGACTTTGATTTGAATGATTATATTACTTATTTTGTATTTGGCTACGCATAATAATTTATTTATGAATGACAGGCATGGCTTTATGAGCACGTCCTATCATTGGAAATAGCCCAAAAGTTGATTAAATTTTCTCGATTTACTAGTGGGGAGAATACAAGCTGCCCAACAAAGTGCACAATGCCGAGGATTATTTGAAAAGTATAACGGCTGAAATGGTAATGATTTATTATTATTCTATTGTTACAATTTGGTATTGTAATTTCACAAGAATATTTACATTTGTTATTGTAACAGGTATTTGAGTTCAACTCTACTAGTCAGGAGTTATGTTTGTCAAATTCGGACAACACAGTTGCTGCTATAGTTAGGACAAAAGACCAGGAAATAAAGGAGTTGAAGAAAAAAGTAGCTGAACCAGAGGCGGCAGTAAATAAGAATTTATGTGTGCTAACTCCAGTCAAGGCAGACGCCACTGCAACTAAGGAGTAAGGTGATCGTGCAGCAGTATGTGAGGAATAGGGTGATTACGATGGCAAGAAGAAGGAAAGAAAAGATAAGGAGGAGGAGGATCAGGAAGATGAAGAGATGAATGAAAAAAGAAAAGATGATAAGGATGAGAAAGAGGAGAAGGAAGAGAAAAAAAAACTGAGGAGGATAAGCAAAAGGAAAAGAAAATTGATGAGGGACAAGATGATAAGAAAGGTGAAAAGAAAAATAATGACAATGAGGAGGGAAAGGAGAAGGAAGATAAGAAAAAAGAGGAAAGGAAAGATGGTGAAGATGAGAACCGTGATCATGATGCTGATAATGAATATAATAATATGAATGAAGAAAATCAGACAAAAAATCGTGCAGGCCAAGTATCATGCCACCATGAGGGTGAGACGAATAAAAAACTTGAGGCTATCTTTCGGAAGTTGAATTTTGGGCAAAACATGGATTTCAATAAACTGGATTATGAAGCAGCACGGATCTTGTCATCTATCATTGACAATGTGCAAAATCAAGATGAGTTGATCCGAAAACGAAAATTGAAAGACTTTGATAGCCCTCTGAGTACCACGTCCGCCAAGCGTGCAAAATAAAAAAACATAAAAAGAGATCATACTCAAGAGAAAAAGACCATACCTGAACAAGAAAAAGCCGGACCTCAACAAAAAAATGGTCAGACCTAAAGAAATCGAGGTCAAACCTAAAGTTGAGATGAAGGCATTTGAAAAGTGGTTAGTTAATTTGTTGCATCCTGTATAATTGTCCTGTTGAACGTTTAAACTGTTGATATTAAGTGTAGCTAATTTTGTTGTTCTTTGTACGCATGATGTTTGTTGGTATTTAACTTATATAGTTGATATTATATGTAGTTAGATTTGTCCTACTTTTTACGCTGATTCTGTTGATGTTTATTATATCTTAACTATTGATAAACTGTACTAAAGAGTGTACGTAACAGATGGAAGAAGTCCCCATTATCGAAATTGGGGAGGAATTAGATGTGAACGAGTCGCCAAGCCCGGATCCTTTTGGTGGGAAAAAAGACTACAGAGGTCGGGACCTGATTATAGATGAAAAGCAAGAGATCATCGACAGATTTGTTGATAGAGATAATCTGAAGTAATGAAATTTTTTTATAATTTGTTCTTATTTATTTCAATAAATGGTCATTTACTTACAATCTTACTACCTGTACTTGTAGATGGACTATTTGGGCAGAAGGAAAATATATTGTAGATGGGCAGGACATGCGTGAGTTGATATTCGGGAAGAAACTTTCTGGATTCACGTTAGATTGCTATATCTCTATATTAAGTAGCCACCACGACATGTCATTTATCTCTACGATAGCACAGGTATATGGTGATTTGATAATTTTTCGTGCATGCTATTCTATAGATTAACCATCTTCTTGTTCATAGCAAGAAATAATCATGAAGATCGAAAAACGCAATGTGGCAAATATAGAAGATTTCATTAGCACATTACGTTCGTACAAAATCGAATGGTTAAAGGAGATAACAATTGAAGTTCTGAACAAGTCTTGTTACATTATTTTACTAGTTAATTCTGGAGGCCACTGGTTCGTGCTTGCCTTGGACATATCAAGAAAGAAAATCTTATACATGAATTCGATAGATACCCCCCGTTTCAAGGGTGCTGTCACAAGAATGGTACGTTTGCTTCCTTTCATATAAACTTAACTTTAAAGTGATGAATCTGGTGATGCGAAGAACTGTTATTGTGAATGAATTTGTAGAATGATTTTTATGGTTGGTACCTCAATCAAGTAGCTAGAAATAATGTCAAAAAGCCATATATTGCTAGAAGAAAAGTTAGGCAACAAGAAAGATTAGTTGACTGAGGTGTCTTTGTGTGCCTGTGGGTGGAGTGTTTGGCTCGAGATGCCGACGACTACTAGAGTTATGCGAAAACATGCATAATGGATGAGGAGCGGGCTCATATAGCTCACAAAATTTTAAGCTATGGTCACTGTCAATTGCGATGAAGTTGTTAGATAAAAATGGACAATATGTAGAGAAATTGAATATTTTGCTATAAATTTTGGAGTTGTGTTGAATGAAATTACACTTTGTTTTGATGCTCATTGGGTACACTAACCTGAAATAAAATAAAAACTTTCATTTGAGGCCATTTGTATCCATGTATGAACAATGTCTACGCTAAGTAAACTTTACAAGTTAAGATACATATAAATTCACTTAAGCTGAAGTAGGATCGTCAATAATGATGAAAATTACCTCGTTTTGTATGACTTTGTGTCCATGTATTAACTATGAGTGCTCTAGGTAAACTTGATTATTGACTCAGGTACAAATTCACCAATTCTGAAGTAGGATCAGCAACAGTGATGAAAATTTTCTCGTTCTAATGCCAATTGTGTCAATGTATGAACTATGAGTGATATAGGTGAGTTTTACAAGTAATTCAAGTATAAAGTCACTTATGCTCAAGTAGGATCAACAATAATAATGAAAATTTTCTTCTCTTGAGAGGCTTGGTGTCCATGTATGAAATATGAGTAATATAGATGATAATTACACATAAAATTAGGTATAAGTTTGCTTATTCTAAAGTAGGTGTTAGAGTAGTACCTCACAGCTAATTAATTTTGGCTTGTAAAACCCCAATTGTACAAGTAATCTTATTTTTCCAATGTATATATAAAATGGCCGTCTTTTTCATATTATCTAATATTGTCTCATCAACAATGAATATGGAAGAAGTCCTCTAGATCAATCAGGCTATGAGACTAGATCACGCATATGATGGTGATCATGAAATTAGTCTCTGAATGTCTTGTTCTTAAAAATTCTCCAAATCATGGAATCTTTGAATGAGAATATCTTGGATTCGAATAGACTTGTACTAACTATGCGTGATTCAGGGAGTTGAATTATTGCCTCGTTTCACAGGCAATCGGTGTAGTGGACATCGATGCATATTAGTGGGTGCTTGTTAAAAGAACAAGTTCACTGAGAGACCCGACATAGAGAATTTCATGAGATAATCGTAATAGTATTCGGTGATGGAACATTCTTTATCTTATGATAGTGCATATAAATAGTTCTTAGACTTGAGGGACCATGGTAACCTTATGGTAGGTCCTTACTCTTTGATATGTGTCTGGACTACTTTTAAGCAAGTCGCATGAGATGCATATTAGGTGCAAGCCATCTATGCATAAAGGTTTGTGAATTCCAAGAAAGGATCCATTTTCTCGTCTTGATAAATGAGAATATCTCTTATATTTTCTATGATGACTCGATTCATGAAAATCCTTGCCCAAGATAGTGTGTTGATTTGAAAAGGAATTTCCAAAGTCAAGAACACAAACGAATCGATAATTAAGAATAGATGCATAGTTACTGGGCTATTAGGGACGCCAAAAACATTTTAACCCTAGGCCGCTATCGGGAGATGAAAAACGGAGGGACTGTATTTACACGACACGCGTAAGTAGGTGAGGTTCGCACCACAATTAATTCACCGATAAATTGGGCTCCTTAGGCTTGTAGTTAGACATCGACTATGGAGATTGAGTACTATAGAATTAATAGAGATTAATTTTATAAGTGATTAATTAAATGGTTTAATTAATCAGAAATCATAAAAGTTACGAGCCCATATCTAATTGATTGATGAATCTAATAGGCCACACGCCTTCCTCAATTTAGTCACTGTATGAATCTAAGTGAAAATTCTCTAATTAGATTAGAGATAATCGCCTAAATTAGATTTGGGCTAATAAAGAGAGATATTTTGACTAAAAGTCAAAATATTTTACCAAAGTCAAAATTGATCTTCTTAAATAGATTAATTTGAAAAGTCAAATTATTCTAATTAGATTAATGGTTAATTTAATTCAATCAATTTCAATGGTTGAATTAATTGATTCAAGAATATAAATTAAATTAGGAGAAAAATTAAAATAGATATTTAAAGTTAACTATAATCTATGTTGCATTTTAATTAATTTTTAATTAAAATGCCACATAGATTAACCAACTTGGATGCCAAGTTGGACAAGATATTTTGAAGAGAAGAATCTAGATTCTTCCCTCCAAAACCACATTGCCAACTAAACATCCAACTTGGCAAGGATCACACTTTAAATACCAAACCATAACCACCATCACAGTATCTAGAATTTTCTGCCATAAGGAATTTGCAGTTGAAAATTGATTTTCCCTCCAACTCTCTTATCTCCTCTCATATTCTCTCATAGATTCATACTTAGATCTACTCTCTAACCATAAATTTTGAATGATAATCAAAGAGAAAGAGTGGATCTACCATTAGAGATGCAAAATCCACTTGGTTTAGATGATCAAAAGTTGATCACACATTGAAGACAACTCACGATTTTGGAAGAGTGGTTCGATTTCTTGAGAATTCAAGAGGATTTGAAGATTCAATTGGAGAATTGAAGAATTGAAGATTTGATCAAGATTTGGATTGGATCCATCAAGCTTTGAGTGGATCAAGTGATTGATCAAGAAAGGAGATCAACTAATCGGTTGAAGAGTTGTGTTCGGCCTAGCTTGGATTGATAGTATCAAAGGTTGGTTTTCTCTTCTCTAATTTAAATTCTAGGCTCATATGAAGATCTTTTGAAGATTTAGGCATTAATTCATGAAGATGAATGATTATTTCCGCTACATTTAATTTTATTTTAGCCTAATCTTCACTTTCAAGTGGTATCCGAGCCAAATCATATGAGCTAGTTCTTAGACTTGTTAAAACATTGATTCATGTGATGAATTGATGTGGATTTAGTGATCTTGATTCATTCTAATGAATTGGGGATCACTAGATCATGTGTGTGGCTTGGATTTATATGAATTATATGATAATTGATGCTATAAGTTGGTTTAGCATGTTTTGAATTCAATATAATTGAATGATGGAATTGTTGATGTTGATCTTGATGTTAGATGTGGAATTGATGTTAATCACTATAATTAATTATTTTAAATTTGTTTTAAAACTCTTAGGAGATCAATATACATGTATTAGATTTGATTTATTATGATTTGGATCAAAATCTTATCAATTAGAGCATGAAAAATATGTTGAGAACATGTTGAGTTTTATTGGAAAATTGAGCACAACTACCTCTTGGACTTGGTATGTTTTCGTGCATCAAATGACTTTGTTTTTGTTCTCCTCAATTTTCTAAATCATCTACCATGTGTTGGGAACCTATGGTTCAAATTTGGTGATTTTTGAAGTTAAATTGAATTTTCTAAAAATCTTAGAATATGTACTACCATTCAAACCCGAAATCTAATTACTCTGTGCGCCGACCTTGCAGAATATGCATGTTCCTTGATTTTCTGAGTCATCTATAATGAGTTGAGAACCTCTAGTTCAAATTTGGTGATTTTTGGAATCAAGAAAAATTTATTAAAATTTTTGGAACAAGGGCTGTCGATCGGACCCGAGGCAAATTTTGAATCTGCCAATTGAAATTCTAATGAAGTTTTGATCCAAATTTTGATGCAATTTGATCTCCCATGGTGTTTTAAATCATCTCCAAGGTGTTGGTGATTTTTAGAAATCTTTAGGTGAATTAAAACTAAGTTTAATTCTACATTTAATTGATGATTTATATTAAACAACTTCTAGTAGCAAAACAGTGGCATGTGATGCACTATTTTGCATTTAATTATTTGTTCATGTGATTAATGTTTGATTAATTGTTGTTTATTTAATTTCTAACATTTATGTGATGGATGTTTGATGTTAAATGAATGTATGGGATGATTATGAGCCTCATTAAAATGGTTTTAATAAATTGATTTGTTGATTGGGTTTGTAATTAAATAGAGCTTGCATGCCTCATTTTCATCCTGTAATGAAAGTAGATTTAGGATGGCGAGATCTTTTTTTTCTTTTGATTGAAGGCCATATGTGCATGGTATGCTTTGTAATCAAGAAGAAGAAGATGAAAGAGTTCAAGACGTGAAGGCCATGTATGCATGGTGATGCATATGTAATAGATAGGATCTATTCATTTAATTACTTACCTAAATCACTAAGTAATGCACTAATGGCTCTAAGTGCATTATTTAGTTAAAAGCTCATAATCATCCACCCTAGGAGCATGCTAGGTTTTACTCTTATTCTATGAATGTATGGTGATGCATGTGTAGGTTAAATGAATTAAAATAAGCGACTTAAAACGATGAGATCTTTCAAGTATAAAATCCCTCGCTTAGATTGTTTAAGTTTTTTTCAAAAAATTAAGTTTGAAATGGATTAAATTAAACGAGTTTAATTATCCATGGCTCCCACCATTAGATTTAAACATGGGATGTTACCGTGATTAAGGTGTTGTCTTACGAGTCATGGAACACTTTGATTACGGAAAGCTATGTTTATTTTTAAAACCATGAGATGGCACTTTTTGGTATTTGAGGTGTGATGTTGTCTCACGAGTTGTGGAACGTTACACGCTCAATAACTAAAAGACATGATTGGTGGGTCATGAATTTAACATTTAGTAACATAGATGTCTCACAAGTCATGGATCTATGTGAAAAATGAGACAAAATAAAAAATTAAGAATTGTATAGAGATATAATTGGTAATTATTACCTACCTTAGAATTAATGATGGGCATCTCACGAGTCGTGGGTCTATCATTAATATCTTGGGATCTTAATTTCTCACTAAGAAATATGATTTCCCGATTGGATATTTTAAAATCATTGGATAAAATAAATGTTTATATTCTCTTCGACGCTTTTGTAAATTTTGTGAAAATTCTATGGACATGGCAAAGAACCCACTCACTATCATTTTGGAAACTAATAAATTTATTGATCCCAACTATCATGATTGGCTAAGAAATCTCAAAATTATTCTTGATTCCAAAAAATGCACCTACATTTTTTATGGTACTCCCCCGAACACCACACCGAATGATGACGAAGACACACGCAATACGATTGTGAAATGGGTTGAAGATGGTCTTCAAGCCCTATGTTAGCATCTATGTCCAATGAACTCCAAAAAAAACATGAGAACATGAAGCATGCTGCCGAGATTTATAAACAATTCCAAGAGTTGTATGGTGTGCAAATTGAATGGAGAGGAGTTGAGTGTCCATGAAAACTGTCTCAAGATATTGGGCTTATTTAAAAGGTTAGCAATTGGGGCATTGTCATGGACAATGACCTTTATATGGATTTGATCCTCTAGTCTCTCCCTAAATCATTTGACCAATTCGTTATGAACTTCAACATGGGCAAAACTGAAATAACGATTAACGAGTTGGTGAATATGTTGGTCAGTGCAGAGTCCACTACCAAGCAAGACAAACCCGTCATGGTTGTTTTCACTTCTAAGGCCCAAAAAGATGCTAAGAAGAGAAAGAAGAAGAAGAGTTCTTCTTCAAAAGGAAAGCAACAAGTAACCCAAGGGGGTGGAATCAACAAAAAAATAAGGGATTAATCCCAATACCAAATGCTTCTACTATGGCGAAGTGGGTTATTGGAAAAGGAATTGCAAGGCTTATCTTGCAAATTTGAAAAATGGTATGTTTGTTGTTGAAACCCACTTGTCATTGGATTCTTCTTCTTGGGTATTTGATGCTGGATATAGATCACACCTTTGCAATATGTTGCAGGGGATGGAAAGAAGAAGGAAGCTTGAGGAAAGGAATATGATCCTCCACTTAGGCAATAGGGCAAGAGTTGCTACACATAGCATAGGCATTATCACTTTAGCTTTTTGTTCAAATAAAATTGTACTTGACCCAGTGTACTATGTACCAAGTTTAATAAAGAACATTATTTCAGTTTCCATTTTGGATCGTGAGTTTTGAATTTTCTATCAAAAATGGGAAGCTAAGTGCATATTAGAATGGTTCTTTGTGTGCACAAGATTCTTTAAATAACGGGTTGTACTATTTAGAATAACGTCCAACGATAATGCAAGTTCATAGCAACAAACGAAAGTTAGATAATAAAAACGATTCCTATCTCTAGCATCCTAGACTTGGACATATTTCCAAAAATAGGATAAGCAAAATGGTTGCCTCTAGCCTACTTAAGGTAAGTGACCTAGAAAATTTACCGACTTGCGAATCTTGTTTAAAAGAAAAGATGACCAAGGCTCCGTTCATTGGACATCCGAAGAGATCCACTTGTCTTTTGGATTTGATCCATACGGACGTATGTGGACCATTTAAAGTTAGTGCAAGGGGAGGTTTCTCCTACTTCATTACCTTTACTGATAACTTTTCTCGATTTGGTCACTCGTATCTTATGAAGCACAAGTCCGAAACTTTTGTAAAATTCAAAAAGTATAGGAATGAGGTGAAAAGCAACTCGGGCTTAGTATCAAGACTCTTCGATCTGATCGAGGAGAAGAATACTTAGGCTTCGAATTCCTAGATTATCTAAAAGAGAATGGGATTCTCTCTCAATGGACTCCTCCCGGCACACCTCCACTAAATGGGGTAGCTGAACAGAGAAATTGCACTTTGTTAGACATAGTTCGTTCCATGATGAGTTTTACCGATATTTCTATTTCTTTTTGGGATTACACTATAGAAACGGTGGTGAAGTTATTAAATATAGCTCCTTCAAAGTTGGTAACTAAAACACCATATGCGATGTGGTATGGCAAAGCACCCTCATATTCTTATCTAAGGATTTGGGCTTCTCCCGCATATGTGAAGCGGATAGGTGGAGATAAGTTGGATAATGGATCCACCTTGTGCAAGTTTGTGGATTATCCAAAAGAGTTTATGGGTTATTATTTTTATAATTACTTGGAACAAAAAGTGTTTGTTTCAAGAAACGCTACATTTTTGGAAAGGGAATTTCTATTAGATAGAAAATGCTTTACTATCGAACTCAATGAAGTTTGAAATGATCAAACGATCCCACAAACGGTAGAAGCAAATAAACATGAAATGCCTAGTGCTACACAACCTCCTAGAAGGTCAGAACATGTCAAGAAGCAGCCCGAAAGGTTTGAATTTCTTTATGAGACGGGCCAAACGGATCTTGATCCAAAAACTTGTGAGGAAGCTATGTCAGACATAGATTCAGGACATTGGCTTGAAGTTATGAAATCTGAAATGAACTCTATACGCTCTAATAAGGTATGAACCTTAGTAGATCCACCAGAGGGTATAGTATCCATTGGTTGCAAACAGATCTATAAGTGAAAACTTGGAGCAAATGGAGAGATAATCACCTATAAGGTTAGACTAATGGCAAAAGGATATACTCAAAGATCAGGAGTAGACTTTGAGAAAACTTTTTCACCCGTAGCTATGCCTAAATCCATTAGGATAATACTTGTCATAACTGCATATTATGACTATGAGATATGACAAAGGTATGTACAGACCGCCTTTCTCAATGGCAATATTAACAAGGAAATTTACATGGAGCAACCGGAAGGCTTTATATCCAATAGGAGTGAGCAAATGGTTTTCAAACTCCAAAGGTCCATCTATGGACTTAAACAAGCATTCCGAAACTAGAACATACATTTTGATGAGATAGTTAAAGAGTTTAGCTTCATAAAAAATGTGTATGAACCATGTGTATACAAGAAGGCTAGTGGGAGTTCCATTCAATTTCTAGTGCTTTATGTGGATGACATTTTTCTCATTGAAAATGATAAAAAAATTTTAGAGTGTACTAAAGTATGATTATCTATGCAATTCTCTATGAAGGATTTGGGAGAAGCATATTTCGTGTTAGGAATACGGATCTATAGAGATAGATTTAAAAGGATGCTAGGCCTCTCCCAAACACTGTATATAGACAAGATACTAAAGAGATTTAATATGGAGGAATCCAAGAGAGGATTTATGCCTATTAGACATGGGTCACATCTCTTTAAGTTTATGGCCTCAAAGACAGAAGAAGAGAGACGTAAGATGTCTAACGTACCTTATGCCACTGCTATTGGAAGTATAATGTATGCAATGCTGTGTATGAGATCGGATGTAGCGTATGCTCTAAGTGTTACGAGCCGCTTTCAATCCAATCCCAATGAGAGTCACTGGAGTGCCGTAAAAACAATCCTGAAGTACTTGAGAAGGACTAAGGACTTATTTCTAGTTTACGACAATGAAAAATTGAAACTTGAAGGGTTTACGAATTCTAATTTCCAATCCGACATAAATGATAGTAAATCTATTTCTGGGTTTATATTTTGCCTTAATGGCAGCACAGTTAGTTGGAAAAGTTCCAAACAAGAAACCACAGCCGATTCAACCACTAAGGTAGAATATATAGTAGTACCAGATGCTGCAAAAGAAGGTGGTTGGATGAAGAAATTCATCCAAAAGTTGGATGTAGTTCCTAGCATAGTCGAGCCAGTCGTTATTTTTTGTGATAACAATGGAGTCATCGCTCAAGCAAAGGAGCCAAGATCTCATCAACAATTCAAGGACATCATGAGGCATTATGACTTGATCCGTGAGATCATTGATAGAGGCGACATTAGAGTGGAACGAGTAGTCCCAGAAGATAATATAGTAGATCCACTAACTAAGCCACTTACACAGAAGGTCTTTAAGAGACATCTTGAGAAGATGGGCCTGAGGACTATAAGTAATTAGCTTTAGGCCAATTGGGAGATTGTTAGAGTAGTGTCTTGCAGCCAATTAATTTTTGCCTGTAAAACTCCTCTTGTACAAGCAACTTTATTTTTCCAATGTATATATAAAATGGTCGTCTTCCTCATATTATCTTATATTGTCTCATCAACAATGATATAGAAGAAGTCCTCTGGATCAATTAGGCCATGAGGCTAGGTCACGCATATGATAGTGATCATGAAATTAGTCTCTAGATGTTTTAATCTTAAAAATTCTCCAAGTCATGGAATCTATGACACGAGGACATCTTGGATTCGAATAGATTTGCACTAACGATGTGTGATTTAGGGAGTTGAATTATTGCCCATTTCATGGATAATCGGTGTAGTAGATACCGGCACATGTTAGTAGGTGCTCGTTAGAAGAACAAGTTCACTGAAAGACCTGACATAGAGAATTCCATGAGATAACCGAGTGGTATTCGGTGATGGAACATTTTCTATCTTACAATAGTGCATATAAATAGTCCATAGACTTGAGGGACCATGGTACCCTTATGGTAGGTCCTTGCTCTTTGATGTGTGTCTCAACTACTTTCAAGCAAGTCGCATGAGATACATATTGGGTGCAAGCCATCTATGTATAGAGGTTTGTGAGTTTCAAAAAATGATCCATTTTCTCATCTTGATGAACGAGAATATCTCATATGTTTTCTATGATGACTCAATTCACGAAAATCCTTGCACAAGGTAGTGTGTTGATTTGAAAATGAGTTTCCAAAGTCAAGAACAAAAACGGATCGATTATTAAAAATAGATGCATAGTTATTGGGCTATTAGGGACACCAAAAATATCTTAACCCTAGGCCGCAATCGGGAGATAAAAATTGGAGGGACTGTATTTGCACAGCATGCATAAGTAGGTGAGGTTTGCACTACAATTAATTCACCAATAAATTGGGCTCCATAGGCTTGTAGTTAGACATCGACTATGGAGATTGGGTACTATATAATTAATAGAGATTAATTTTTTAGGTAATTAACTAAATAGTTTAATTAATCGAAAATCATAAAAGTTACAAGCCCATGTCTAATTAATTGATGAACCTAATGGGTCACAAGCCTTCCTCGATGTAGTCACGGTATGAATCTATATGAAGATTCTCTAATTAGATTAGAGATAATTGCCCAAATTAGATTTGGGCAAATAAAGAGAAATTTTGGCTAAAAGTCAAAATGTTTAACTAAAGTGAAAATTGATCTTCTTGAATAGATTAATTTGAAAAGCCAAATTATTCTAATTAGATTAATGGTTAATTTAATTCAATTAATTTCAATGGTTGAATTAATTGATTCAAGAATATAAATTAAATTAGGAGGAAAATTAAAATAGGTATTTAAAGTTAATTATAATCTATGTAGTATTTTAATTAATTTTTAATTAAAATGCCACATAGATTAACCAACTTGGATGCCAAGTTGGACAAGATATTTTGAAGAGAAAAATATAGATTCTTCCCTCCAAAACCACATTACCAACTAAACATCCAACTTGGCAAGGATCACACTTTAAATACCAAACCATAACCACCATCACAGCATCTAGAATCTGCGGCCATAAGGAATTTGCAGCTGAAAATTGATTTTCCCTCCAACTCTCTTATCTCCTCTTATATTCTCTCATAGATTTATACCTAAATCTAGTCTCTAAACATAGATCTTAAGTGATAGTCAAAGAGGAAAATTGGATCTACCATTAGAGGTGCAAAATCCACTTGGTTTAGATGATCAAAAGTTGATCACACATTGAAGACAACTCACGGTCTTGGGAGAGTGGTTCCATTTCCTGAGAATTCAAAAGGATTTGAAGATTCAATTGGAGAATTAAAGATTTAGCTTAAATGGTAGATTTAAGGTTATGTTCTAATGTAAGCATGTGATCTTCCATGGTGATAGGTGGTTAAATCTCTCTTTGGACTTATCAAATTTTTATTTTAAGAGCTTAGGACAGAGGTAAGATTTATGGTATATTCTCATATGCTTCATATATTAAAATCTTTGTTATTCTTGGCTTAAGACTTGCTATGAAGTATAATATTAGTTTTTGTGATATTCTTTAATTTTCTTGCTCCATATCCACTTTGATCGATAACTTGAATCATTTGAATGTTGTGAGACCTCACTCCCATCATAGATACGTTCTAAAGACTTTGGACCATAGGACAAATATAAGTTTGAGGCATAAATAGAAGAAAAATGATTATGGACATAAAATCGATTTTTGACTTCAAACTTGGAAAAATCAATTTAAAAATAAAAATTTTCGAATCATTACTTGAAAATGGGTTTTTGGGGGTCTGATTTCTAGATGAAAAGTATAGGGAAAAGAAAATTTCAAGTTTATGGATTTATAACACTTTTTCTCCAAAAATTCGCTATTTTAAGAGCTTAGGACAAAGGTAAGATTTATGGTATATTCTCATATGCTTCATTTATTGAAATCTTTGTTATTCTTGGCTTAAGACTTGTTATGAAGTATAATGTTCATTTTTGTGATATTCTTTGATTTTCTTGCTCTATATCCACTTTGATCGATGACTTGAACCATTTGAATGTTGTGAGACCTCACTTCCATCATAGATATGTTCTAAAAACTTTGGACCATAGGACAAATATAAGTTTGAGGTAAATATGGAAGAAAAATGATTATGGACATAAAATCGATTTTTGACTTCAAAATTGGAAAAATCAATTTAAAAATAAAAAATTTCCGAATCATTACTTGAAAATGGATTTTTGGAGGTTTGATTTCTAGATGAAAAGAATAGGAAAAAGAAAGTTTTGAGTTTATGGATTTATAACACTTTTTCTCCAAAAATTCAAAAATTAAATTTAAAATTTAAAAATTAAAAATCTTGATAATGAGTAGAACAAACTAAGTCTAGTTTCTTCATAATTAGTCTTCTATCATTATAAGGATTCTCCCAAAAAAAAAAAAAAGAAAAGAAAATTGGGCACTTGGGCGCCCATTCTAGTGGCTCCGGCCACTGTTTGCGCGCTCAAACACCCATACGAGCACCTAAACGCCCAACTCCAGTAGCCAAATGCACTATTTAGGCGCTCGAGCACCCATTCCAGTGACTAGATTTTTGTATTCCGACTTCATTTTGTCAACTCATGTTCATATTTTACCTTTTTAAACATGTTTAAGACCTCAAAACAAAATCTTTTCTAGTCCATGGTCCAAATTCGAATCGTTTGTTTGAATCAATTCATTGTTTAAATCCGTGCCCGTGGTGGCTATATGTTTTGATATATTCGAATATATTCTGATACGTTCAAATATATTTGTTTCGAAATTCATGCCATGATATGGCCTAAAGCTTTGAAAACGATCCCATTGTTTTGAACCCGAATGAATGAATGAATGTTGGGTCATGGGAATTTTCGAGTAATATCGATTTGGGCGATATTGGATCGTCAAACTAAACCTCTAGAAATTCCCAAATGGTGGGTAGCTCGGATGAATCCTAGAGGTAGGATTCCAAAGGGTTACTCTAAAGCACGTTGAGTTGACTGTACTTTAATAAATAAATGCTGCTTCTTGAGGAAATAATGAAGGGATAAAGATTAAATGAATATTAAATGTTGGAGTTATAAAGGTGACAAATCCACCAAATAATTATTTCAGCTTAAATGCTTATTGATATGAATGTGAAAATTTCATAAGTTATTGTTTGTAATGATCATTCTGAACGTTTTGATTCGATATTGTGATTATATTCATGTTTCGTTCATGCTATGTATCTTGCTCATCCTTGTACTCTTCGTCCTATGTCATAAATTTTATCAGGTCAGTAGACTCATGATTCCATTAACATCATGTAAGGAATTAACCTTATGGATTGGTGAACTTGGGAGGCTCCCCGTTAAGTATTATGGCTTCTTATGAATCATGTATATGTACTTGTATTTAGTTTAGTTAGT
The DNA here is from genome assembly GCA_014898755.1 of Handroanthus guayacan. Taxonomy (NCBI): domain Eukaryota; kingdom Viridiplantae; phylum Streptophyta; class Magnoliopsida; order Lamiales; family Bignoniaceae; genus Handroanthus; species Handroanthus guayacan. The sequence continues at coordinate 245,717 of JACFYI010003674.1, forward strand.
TAGAACTTGTTTGGATTTTGGACATAATAGTATGTAATTCAGATCCACTACAACAAATTGCACTTTTAGTAACAAAATAATGCGTTACCAATGGGCTCAATTTCGTTACTGAAAGGATTGGTAACGAAAGTTTTATTACCAATCTTTCGTGTCATAAAGCTCGTTGCAATAGGTATTGGTAACGAACATTTTGGTGCGTTACCAATATTTGCACTATGGTGATGAATTATTTCGTTGGCAAAAAGGCAGTTTTGGTAACGCAAAATTTAGTCACGATTAGATTTGTAATATTGTAACGTAAGGTTTCGTTACCATTAGTGTTGTCAATTTCATGACATATTATTTGTCGTTACCACAGTTCAATAAAATATTTTTTTGGCAATTCGTTACTATTTGTTGTGGGCACATAGTATTTTGTTACGAATAATTAAATAATAATTAAATAAGAAAACAATTTACTTGTTACTAAAATATTACGTAACAAAATGTTTCGTTATGAGAATGTTGTAAAGTTTTGTTACAAATATTTTACATAATTAGTTTTTGGTTACCTTTCACATTTATGAAAAAAAATTTTTGTTACATTAAATAGTTAATTCATTATAAATAAATTATTAGCTTGTAATTAGTCTATTGCGAATAAATACTTTTTGTTACCAATAAATAAATAATTGGTTACAAATAAATAATCAATTTATTACAAATACATACATAACAAACTATAGTACTAAAGTTTGTTTTGATAACGATAGTAGCTCTTGTATTTGTATCAATAAAATTTGTTTGGCAAAAATTTCCTATTGGCTCCATTCAAATACAATGCATATAAAAAAACACTAAATTTTAGATGAAATACCACTGTAATTCGCAAATTTGGAACACCAATTACAACAAAAAATTCCATGTGTACCATAATGAAGAAATCCATGTGTACGCAAATTGTATTACTAAGAAGTCATAACAAGCTTCCATAAACTTATATGTATATTGCCAACGAGTCATAACAAGTTATAAAATATACTATCATAACAAGTCATGAAATATACCATAAACCTATTTATCTTCCATAAACAAAAATACGATCCCTATCATCCCATCTAATAAGCCAAAATGTTGTGCACATCCTTCCAACATTCCACAAAAGTAAAAGCCTGTCATCTGTGGCTTCTCCAAAGACAAGTTCCATAACTGTATCGTAAAAAGTATTATGTTAATTTGGTATTATAGAAATAAGTAGGAAGAAAAAAAGTATAAGTTCCAACATTAGACAAAAAATACAACTTCTCATGATTTATAAAAGCAAGTAGGAAGAAAGAAAAGTAGTAGTAGTAGTAGTAATAATAATAATCAAGATTTGTTCAACATCCAAATTATCAATAAATGCTCGCAAAACTATTTTGTTCAGAAAACTAACAACTAAGCACCAATAATTTGTAAAACAAGTAGTCGTTCAAATATCATTATTCTTAAACTTTTAAAAACATCAAATATTATTTTTTCTCAAGAATGTCCTCTAGTAATGAACTAGAATTAGATAATATGTTCCAAGACCATTCTCATCAAACCACAAAAAGCACCATAGATATAGTTATAAATCTATGAGCATTGTACAGTATAGCACCAAGCTCATAAATTTTCCTTACTATTAATTAGCATAATGATTGTTAATCTTAAATCTGTCAATATGATTGATAAAACTCTTGACTCTAGTAATTTCTAGGCTTTAAAGGTTCTTAATTGTAGAAGTTGCCTAAAGTTAATTTCCCCGAATCCACAAATGCCCATATGAGCAGTTATTTTAGTGCGCAACGCTATTAACTCATTGGCATAGTAAAACCCACAATTATTAGCTCTTAACAATTGTTTCCTATATTACAAAACAAATCACATAGAATGGTTTCAGGGCCGGGTGTCCCATATTTATATTTATTAGGGAAAAAAACAGAAAATAAATAATAAAAATCAGAACAAAAATAGATCAATCTCATGTTTTGGGAACAAATTCTGAGTGAAAATTTTACTCCATATAGTTTCTCAATTCTTGCTGTCACTTGCCACTAGCAAATCTTGCTAACAAGTAAAAGCTATTTCATAGCATCTTTAGCATCTTCACATATTCATATGGGAGCAGGAAGAAACCCATATCCAATTAAAAATCCCAACCCAATTAAAAATTAAAAACAAAGAAAAAGGGAAAAAGGGAAAAAGAAAAGAACAAAATCTAACAAAGCCCATACATTAATTTCAATAAATTCTTAAAATTCCCAAATGTATTTAAATCAGTAACTCATAGTCATGGAAACAAATCACAACACTCAAAACGAAAAAAAATCTCACCTCAATAGCCGGTCCAAACTTGAAATCTTAGAAAGAGAAAGAAGGAAAAAAAAAATTCAAACAGCTTCCTTCCCCGCAGATATGATATGGGATGATGCGACCACACTCGCTGCCGCTCGAACGAGGCTTCCAGCGGCGGAGAAAGAGAGTTTCGATGAGGCTGCAGAGGAAGGGTTTGAATGGGAGTTTTTGTGAGGGTATGGGCTTTGATGTTTTGGAGGGAGTGAATTTCTTTTATATATATGCTTTTTTTTTTAATATATATATATGTTTTTTTAATATATATATATATTTTCTGTGTGGAGAAGTAAGGGCTTTGATTCTTAATTAAAATTATTCCATTGTAATACATCAATAATTAGATTCCTAGTCATTCTATTAATTAGGTATTTTGAAAGACATAATTTTTTTTTTTAATTTTGAACATCCTTTCTGAATAAATATTTCCAATGGTAAAATATTTTGGTATAAAATTTATATATTTAAATGGAATTTGAAATTTAATTCTTTCCAAAATTTTATCAAATGTATCACAAATACAACATGTATATTGCATTAATAAAAGCTATTACGTTTAATAAAATCTAATTAAAATCAATATAAGTTAAATGTTAAAATAAGATCAAGAATACAATTTGATGAATGAGTATCCCTTTTAATGAGATATATGTGTGTGTGTATATATATATATATTTGTAATTTCTACTTAATGATTCAATTTAGCGAATTCAAAGAGAGAGAGAGAGAGAGAGAGAGAGAGAGAGAGAGAGAGAGTTATTGTAATAATTAAATAGTACAAAGATACTCAATTTTTTTTCCCCTAATTTTTGGTATTTCAAAGCTAAATATAACATTAAGTGATATATGTTAAAAAATTGCAAAAGATTTAATGTTAAGTTTATACAATTTCTAGTTGTATTGTCTTTTTTGCCTAATTTTAGTGACATTTATTATATTTTACCTTTCCTAGATTGGATAACTAATAGATGATAATATTAAACTAAAATTAATCTTTTAACCTAAAATATTGATATTCTTAACTTTAAATTAATTATTATACTTTTATCCAATAAATATTCAATATTGAGGCAAGTTAGTTGATTAAATTTCTTACTGCATTGCATGGGATACATGATATTACTAAATAAAGTATGTTGGCTCAAAGCTTAAACTATTTGAGTTATTCCTTTTACTATATATGAGTTGAGCCAGCTCATGTGACTAATGAGTTGAGCCAGCTCATGTGACTAACGAGCTGGGTCGACTCATATGCAGAGCCTGAGCCTTTACCATAGGGATTGTGAGCATTTTTTAGTGTAAATCCACATATATGTAAATTCGTTGATCCTTAACTCTATTCTATAAGAATACGAATGTGTCGCTACAAAAATTGTTGTTTAGGGTTGGGAGGGGGCCTCTATTGCATAGGAGGATTGAGGAATTGGATTTTCGTCAATTTTTTAATATTTCTATCAACTGTTGAGGAAATATGAATATGTGACATTAAAAAAAAAAAAAAAGAAATCAACTCCTAGAACATTTACTAGCTCAGTTTCTCGTTTCTATGAATTGAGTCGAGCCAACTCAAGAGTCGAGTTCGAGCTTGCATGAAATAGTTCAAACTTGACTAGAGCCAAGTTCAACTCAAGTTGAGTCAAAGCAACTCGAGCTTTACCTTAATTAAATTCAAACTTTCAAGCCTGACTTTAAGCTCAAGCTTGTACTATCATTTGAAAATTCGAGTCTACAGTAGCTGAGTTGAGCTCGAAGTTTCTTCGAGTTAAGCTTGAGCCTAATACATATGTTTTGAACCCAAGCTCAAAATTTTTTCTGAAGCTTCAATTTGCTTGATTGTATACATTAATTTTGTTTGTTTGTGATGATCTGCAAAAAAAACACAAAAGATTTTATTTTTTAAACAACTCTTATAAATAGTATGTCTCGTATCAACGAAAACTCTCACTTATCTCTTATAAGACATATTCTTAATAATTTCATTTCTCTAGAAAATTAGTTAAAGATTGAGTTTTTATTGGCCTGGCTCGTGAGCTTTTATTTTTTATTATTTTTTATTATTTTTACATTATTAAATATTTAAATTTATCATTAATAATTAAAATTAACTAATATTATCTTCATTAATAATGAAGCGAAACTTATTAATTAAAAGTATAGTAAAAAGAGTATTATATTGCTTATAAAAATTATTGAAGGATAAGGTGATTTCTCCAAGGATGTTGCCCCTCTCCTGTCTCTGCCAATGATTTCACCCTTTCTCCTCAAAACTAACGGCCCTTCTTCTCGAACTCTCTACGGGTATGTGTGTGTGTAGATTAAAATTCTTATTCTACTCTCTATGTGTGGCTATATGATATACATAATCCATTAGAAAAAGAAAGAGTATACTCTATATTATTTTCCATATTTTTGGTTGAGCTTATATTTTATGATCTTTCCAGGGCTATATTTTGCCAGATAGCTTGTTTGGTTGAAAGTGAATAGGGTGCATATGGGTTGATTCTTATCATGGCAGGGCGACCTGGATAGTTTGATCGAGGAATTATTTGATTTTCCCTCCTTCACTAAATGGAGCTACCAGTGATTTAGTGGCCATGGCGTATGAGTCATAAATATCGATTTTGAAAATTCTAATATAACCCTTTTTTTTTTCCCTTTTTTCTAATCACTGCAGAGCTCTTAAGATAAAAGTTTATATCCCAAACATCCATGAAATTGATTTTTAGTATTATTATCATTTCAAGTGAACTTTTTTTATTATTATAAAATATTTTCTAAAACATTATCTTGATTTTTAACAATTATAAAGATTTTGCTAATATAAATTACATCTAGGAAAAAAGAAGAGGACAAAATAAAAAACATGAGGGATAGGATAGGAGATACAGAAAGTAAAACTAAATGGCTCACCAATTTTTGGAGGTAATTCCTTTGGCTTTCCGCCAGGATTATGAAGAAATTGATAAGAAGAAAAT
>JACFYI010003675.1:32038-45185 GCA_014898755.1 Handroanthus guayacan
GTAGCACTTCGGATCTCGGGGCGAAGAGCCCTGAAATCCGGAGCGTTACATATAATGTGAAAGAGATAGAAATGCATGATTGCTTCTAAGCATCTTATAGCATCTGAGCTCGAAAAGGAAAAGGATCAAACTCTTCTAGATAAGTTTAGATGGCACAAGTAGATTTGTATTTCTTTTGTGAAGTTACGATCTTGACTGCATCCTACACTATTGGTTGTGTACCTCCTTGTTAGTTCCTTGGTCTTTATTATGCCATGGGATAACGGAAAGCCTAATTAAAAGGGTCTTTTCTATTAAGTATTGACAAGGAATGTTTTCTTTTATGATGAACTCCTTGATGAGGAACTTAAGAAAATCAAGTTGCATAATTTAGATTTGTCAAGGAGGATTCCTTTTGTAAAAGTGAAGTCACATGAAATTTTGAACTATACGAGTTGCAAGATATTGCAGGTGGCGCGTCTCTCTCTAGCAAAGATGAGCCTTGTGGGCTTTATCTAAAAATTCTTGAGAAAATGGGAGCGACACCGAACTCAATGGGAGTGTTCCATTTTAATAAACTCTTGAAACATGCATCCATGGAGGAATGGATATTTAGTTGTTCTCCATCATCTACATAAGAAGAGCGAGAGTTTTTTGTATACACTATTATAACGCCAGCCCTTAGGTCGGAACATTACCTGTGGGAGGGGGTGTCCAGATTAAAACCTCAGAATGCAATTTAATAACAATATCATTATCACAAAATCATACTTATACTTTACAATCCTATACCAAAACGATTCTTTATGAGACAAATTTTCCAACATCACAAAAACAAATTGTAATGCCCCGGGATCCCAATTAAGGCAAACGAACGGACATTGATCCTAGAACGCTACTCGCGAATGGAAAACTAACTATCAAACCATTAACAGAAAAATCCAATTACATTTATAGCTTAACAACTCAAATATCTCGTAAATTACAACTTAAATCTTCCAACATTACAACATAGGATCCACAAAAATATGACTAACCATGCTTAAACTTTTACACAAGTCCTACTAGTTAAATACATGACCATTGGCAAAACTCAAAATACAAAGTAATAACATTAAGCTTGTCTCAACCTCCAATCACTTCATCACTTGCATGTTAATTTGAAATCATAAGTCCATGACTCAGCAAGTTTATGGCATAGAAGAAATGGATGAAGCAATAAAGGAAGCAAGGAAACACCAAGTGATCATAGCAGAAATCAAATCATGAATGTGATTTTCAAAATAAATGAAATGAGATGATCTTGCAAAACAATTAGCTCAAATCAATTTACCCATTCATGTCAATGAGGAGTATATATGGCTGAAACAATTGTTTGGTAGATCTGTCACCCTTATAACTTCAACGAACATATATACCTTATCTCTCTAAATTGCTAACTCGAGTGGCCGCTCGAGTAGCACACACAAATGTTGAAGAATAGTCGACTGTGTGTCTTGAATAATCTTTTCGAAATCCTAACTCTAGGACTTCTCCAGGCTACCCACGGACAAGAATTTCTAGGGATCTGGATTGTCGATCCGATATCGCCCAATCCAAACCAACTGAAAGTTACCCAGGGCGCAACGTACATGCATATTAGTTTAGAATAAACGAATACATTCAAGCATATAGGTTTAGAGTGGTTCGAATTGGATTGCAAAATCACATATCGAAAGATTTGAGTGGTTCGGACTTGGATCTCTGACCTAGGAAAAATCATTTTAAATTTATAAAACGCTTGAGAAAGATGTTATAAAGACTTATATTTAAAAATCGGGATCAAAACATTCGTATTTTGAGACTGGAAGGGGTGCTCGAGCATCGAAATAGTATTTTTCGCTACGGGTTTCGGTGCTTGAGCACCCAATAGTGGCCATGCCCACTGTCCTTTGGGCGCCTAGGCTAATTTTCTTCTTTTCTTTTTTTTTTTTCATTTTAAAAACATTTCCCAGTAGCTTTTTGATAAACTTTTCTTTCATAGTTCAAGTAGTAAAATTTTCATTTTTTCAAGATTTTATGAGGTATGTTTTATTTAAGTTCAATAAACCGATTTTTAGTATTTTACGATTTTTCCACAAAGTCCTTGATCCAACTCCTTGCATAGGTCATTGTATAGGTTTCAAAGTAGTCCAAAGCTCCATAGTTCATCCACAAGAGGTTTATGAGCTCATGATCATTAGGAATCAAACAATACATCACAATAAGCTCATTTCATCCAAATAATAGAAACTTAAGCATCAACTAATGGAGCATGACAATAATAAAAAGATCAAGGAAAATCCATAAACTTACATTCGTCCTAAGCTCGGATTGGAGAGATCTAAGAGATTCAAGAACTCAATCAAGCACCTAAATCAAATTTAAAATCAATGCACATGTTAGGCTAAACATTTCATCAACTCTTGGTTTCTCTTTTAAGCTTAGATGTTAAAATACCTTACACATTCAACTTACCAAAACACTAATAAGTGTATCCCCTTCACTTTCCCCTTCTTTAAAGATTATTGATAGAGAAAAAAATGAGTGGTATATGTGTGTATATATATAGCCGAGAGTGAGAGAGGGAGATGAGGAAGGTTGAGTTCTTTTCTTTCTTCTTGTAAGTGGAAAGAATAAGGCTAGTTCAATCTCAAAGTGGTAAGTAGTACTTATAATAGAAGGGGAGACCCAACTCTTGGTTCAAGAATTTTGCCAATAAAATAAGGGAATATCCCCCCATTTTGGGGATCCATTTCGGCTGTCCAGCAGCAAAATCCAATTTTCCCCCTCTAATTTTTTTTTTTTGAAACTTTTATGATTTGGGCCTAAAATTATTGGGCTGAAATTTTTGGCAAAGTTGGGCCACTAATTGGGCCCATTTTCGGCTAAAACGGCGTGTAAACAAAGCCTCAAATGTTAGAAAAAATTTTCGACTGCAAAGAAATTATTTTGATGTTGAAATGATTTTTGCGATTGCAAATACGATTTATCGTTTGGAAAATAGTGAGTTAAATTATTAATTAGGAAAATTTTTGGGGTGTTACAAAAACTATCGCAAATATATATAGAAGTTCAAAATTAAAATAATATGAAGTCTAATGTTGCCAAGTTTTGGTAAAAACTCCTGAAATTAATCACCTATACAAATTAAACTTAAAACGTAAGTCCGAATAACTTATTAAGAATTATAACTAGGAGTAAAGGAGTAAGAAGACCAAGAGATGAATCAAACAGTGAGTTCAAGAAGTTCAATATCAAACAAAGGTTAATAAAAATGGCAGAACTAGTATTTGGTGGATCTGTTACTCTTATTACTCCCAAACAATACACATATTCCCTTATTCCTCCAGTCTCAACCTCAAGTAACCACTCAAAATGGAGCAACCCAGATAAATACATAGGCACAGTTGAGTGCGTGCCTCGGACCAATTTCTTGGAAGGCCTACCTCCAAGTATCCGCGAAACTATCTAACATATGGAAAACCCTCTAGGGAACTAATTGACGGTCTAATACTGCCCAGTCGTCCCTCATGTGGGTCCTCGGGCCCAACACACAAACAAACAATTAGGTTCACAAAGGATTTTATCAATTACAAATTGTCCAGTTCAATTAATACATAGTTTCAAACTAATATCGGATACAAACATTTGATTCAATTCGTATCTTGGACTATCAAATGATATTTCAAATTCAAAACATCTCAAAGGAGTGAACCATGGACATATCAAGGCAAAAAGAAACCAAAAATATTACAAAAAGGGTTTTGGACTGGGAGCTACAGCACCTAGGAGTAAAGATATCAAAACTGTAATACCCCGAGATTTTCCTAATTGAAATTACGAATCATCGAGTTCGTAAATTAAACCAATTTCAATAAAATGAAAAACGTTTTATCTTCAAAATATGTTTTACACACTCGAAATATTTTAACTCGTTCAAAGCCTCGATTTTTCGCAAATCTCCGGCCCAATAAACTTCATGTAGACCCAAGAAATGGCCCAAAAGTTTAACTCTAATTTTAGCCCATATTTTAACCATTAATTAAATATTTCAAAAAAAAAAAAAAAAGAGAGAGAGAGAGAGAAAACAAAATCTAAAAAATCAAATTTTGGTGATGGAGCTGCCGGATTTTTTCCCTAAAAATAGGGGAGTGGTTGCACCAAAACTTGACCATCCCTTGATCCTCACTCAACCATGATAAGAGGGGCTTAAGGGGCTGGATTTTTCAGATTTCCATCTACTTTCTTGTTGCAAAAAAAAACAAAAAAAAACAAAACTTAGCTTCTCTTTACCCCATCTCCTCTCTATTCGGCAGCCCCATTGCACACACACATTTAGATAATACTTCAAGAAACAAAGGAAATTAAAGAGGGGAAATTAAGGGTGTTCACTCAAGCCATTTGGTAAGTAAGTCTTGGTTTAAGATTAGATATTACGATAAGTTAAGATTTGAGTTTGATTTAGAGCTTGTTATTTGTGTCTAGACGGTTGATCATACTTGAAAAGCTCGGTGTGTGTTAGCAACTAAGCTTGGGACAACAAGTAAGACTTATGGAACTCTCTTGCTTTCTTCATTTGTTTTATGATCTTCTTCTTCATGCCTTGATTATTCGTATTGAACTTATGAAGTTCATATTTCCTTTGGCTTTATATTGAGCTTATGTTTATTGTTGTTGTCATCAACGTTGATCTTGTTAATATGAGCTCAAATTCTTGTAATGAATAACCAAAGCATCTTGCATATCTCTTGACATCTTACCTAAGCTTTGGATTGGGTTTAGATCTTGGATTATGGACTAAGATGATGATTTAACCAAAGAATAAAAGAAGATGGAAAATATGGACTTAAAACATGGTTCCCGACAAAAATTCTTATTCTTCGAGAAATCCTAAACAAAAGTTTAAAACTATGATTTATAAATATTATTACACCTAAGGACATCTCAAAAATGTGTATTTGGAACAAAAATAAAAGATTTGAAATGAAAATAAAAGAAAGAGAAGTAACAAATAAACTTGATAAAAATGAATTTTTAGTTACTTTCTTTAATTTTTAAAAATGGCTAGGCTTAGAATTTAATAGAACATGCCTTACAAAAATTATAGGAAAAATTATGAAAAATTTCTAGAAATTAAAAAAAAAACAAAAAAATTTGCTCTCTGTTACTGTTTGGGCGCTGGAGCACGCAAATGGAGGCTTAAGCGCCCATTCCAGTAGCCATTTCGGCTCTTGGGCACCTGGGCGGCCATTCCAGTAGCCGAAATTCCTCTATTTTGACTCTATTTTCCTAACTCAAGTCTGTATTTTGTTTCTTCAAGATTTTTTAAAGATTTTAAATGGTTTTCTTAGGTCCAAAGTTAAGACGAATCGTTTATTGAACTTAGTTCTTCGCTATAAACCTCTACCAATTAATATTAATCTTTTGAATTTGTCTAAGAATTATATTTTTAAAATATTTTGAGCTTATAAATGATTTTATATGTCTAAAACTCCAATCAAATTGTTTGTATACGTGATTTATCGAAAATTTTCATTTTCGTTGAAACAATCCGATTTTTAAATTGGGCATTCCAACACCCATTCTAGTTGCAAATATTTATGTCTTGATTTGATTCGCTAAACCAAGTCTTTACCTTATTTCTTGAGAATGTTTTAAGCTTTTAAAATAATATCCCTAAGTCCAAGATCCAAATTCGATATGTATGCTTGATTCATTCAAATATGAGCCGTCGTGGTTATATGTTCGATATGTCCTAATATATTTGAAATGTTCTGATACGTTCATTATGTTCCAATACGTTCTGTTTATTTCCAAACCTATATGTTTGTACATATGTTGGATAGACCGAATGGGCCCTGGAGGTAGGGTCCTGAAAGATTAAGTCCGAGACTCGTGGTCGACCATACTGTGACGACTATGTCTCATATACGTATGACTCTCCTTGAGCGTGCTGCTCGGAGCTGTAAGTTTATAACTCTCCTTGAGCGCTTGCTCGGAGTTGTATGTTTATGGCTCTCCTTGAGCGTCTGTTAGGAGCTGTAAGTTTATGACTCTCCTTGAGCGCTTGCTTGGAGCTGTAAGTTTATGACTCTCCTTGAGCGTTTGTTCGGAGCTGTATGTTTATGACTCTCTTTGAGCGTCTACTCGGAGCTGTAAGTGGAGTGATAAGGGTGATAGACCCACCAAATGTTATTTCTGCCATATAAATTTATTGACATGAATGTGATATAAGTTTGGTTGTTATCAGTTTCTGTCCATTCCATTTGATCTGATATATATCTGAAATCACATTCATGTTCCTGATCTTGATATACTTATTGTTGAACTCTTGTACTCCATGTGTCTATAGTTTGAATCTCGTTCTTCATAAACCTATCATTGAATCCTAATTCTATGTCCTATGCTATAAGTTTTACTGGGTCAGTGGACTCATGATTCCATAAACATCATGTAGGTTCTTAGACTGTAGATTGACTGACTAAAGCTTTGTGTTAGCATATGTCTTCCTTTTTGGAATTACGTATGTAAGCATGTATCTTGGCATGTTGAACACTTAGGTTTATGTTTCGTTAGAATGTATAGATCTTCGGCTTGTAATAGTTAGGATTTCTGGATGTAATATTTTAGTTTAAATTAGTATATGTTTGAACTACGGATACGTTGACTTGTAATTTGGATTTTGGTAATGAAAGTTGGAAATTTGGAAAAATTCCAGCCTGAAATTTTAGAACATTCGAATCGTTAAGTTATGGAATTGTGTTTTGGAATTTCTGTTTACGATTTTAGTTAAGTTCAGATTGTGAGTAGCGCATCGGATTTCGGGGCGGAATGCTACCGTTATCCGGGGCATTACAAAAACGGACTGAATTGCTAGCCCAGCCCAGCCCGATCCAATCCATTTTTAAAATGTAAGCGAGCCGGTTAGAACCGGCCTAGAGATAGGTTTATGCTAGGCCCAAAATTTTGGGCTGAAACCGAACCGACTTGCTAGTCTGTTTGAACTGGAACTGGCCCGGCCCAAGCCCATATACAGTCCGATTTTGAATCAGACTGCATAAACGCAGTTCAGCGTAATTAAATTTTTAAATGAATAAAAAAAGACAAATTTTGTAGTGTATATATTAAAACATAATTATATAAATCGTTTGGCCGAGTTCGAACCGTTTAATGCCCACTTGTCCCAGCCTATTTACCGTGGGCCCATTTAGGCCCCAATCTATTATTAGGAGGATCGGTTATGGGCCGAGCTTTCCAAAATACATTTTCGACTCGGCCTAGCCCCACCTGCGTATGTCTCGAATCGTTTTAGCCCAAAACAACTTAAGTCCAAGCTAAACAATTTCACAAGCTGGCCGACTCATTTGGTATCTCTACCCAGGAGGGTCTAATATTCTGTCTTGGGTGTGCTCGAATTTTTTTTTTTTCAAGTAAATAAGAAAATGGCAAGGAGATTTTTTTATTTTGATGTTTATGAACAAGAAGTACAAGAGATAAAGAAAAAACCAACAAGTCCATATTTCGTCACTCCAACAACCATACATATTGCAATAGTGTCCAAGTAAGGGTTTTAACCACAATATTATCAAGATTGCAGGCCAAACAAGGATAGGGAGCATGATGAATTTCAAAATGTCCAAGGGATCTAAGATCATTAACAATCAAAGCAAAGAAATCCTTGATTATCAATATGAGGATATCAAAGGCAAGTCCAAGTCCAAGTTCATCAACAATCAAATACGAAGGAATTTAAGCATGAATCAAGGGATTTTCTTCAAGATCATTGACCCAAAAGGATAGCCAAAATCTATACCTCAATCCATTAATCTCAAATGTCAAAATGTATCCCAAAATTCCTAGATGCTTCAAGTTAGTCTACCTATTAGTTCAATATCAATAATCCTTTAAATATCATATCACATTCTTCATTTCAATTTTATATTATGAGATTCCTATCAAATTTAAATTTAAAATCTTACCAAGACCGTTGCACTAATGTAGGTGTTTCTTTAATCTTCCCTTTTTGTTTTTGTAACTTGAAAGTCTTGGAAATTTTTCTTAAAGGGTGATGTAAGAAATGAAAGAAGCCTTTAAAGAAGAGAAGAAAAAGATGAAGATGAAGATGAAGATAAAGATGTTCAAGAAGTTGGCAAAGTGAACAAATATAGTTTTGCAAGAGCCAAGACCACCTATTTATAGTTGAACATTGGGGTGGTTTTGCAATTATTGAAAACTTTGTCATGATGAGGTGTCAAAATGTGGTGGAAGATTGGATTTTCCCCTCATATTTTTAATTACTAGGCTAGAAAAATTTTGTTAATAAAAAAAATGAAATATTTACCAAATTTAAGAGGGTGTAGCCGGCCAATGAAAATTTTTTGGCATTTTTTTTATTTTTTTGAGTTTAAATCGGTTTTTTTGGAAAATTTGGAATTTGTGTTCTAGGCTTGGAATAGTTTTCTTGGGTCAAACTAAATGCTTGTGGAATTTTTTGGTGGAGAGAAGATTTTGATGGATGAAATGAAACATTTTTGTTTTCAGTTTTGGAGTTTGAAAAATGAAATTAGAGGAATTTTCGAATTGTTACACTCTTCTCTTCTTAAAAGAATGTAGTCCCCAAATTCGTACATATTGCTCAAATAAGTGATGATATCTCTCCGCATTTCATCCTTACGTTCCCAAGTGGCCTCTTCGATCTTTTGGTTTCTCCAGAGAACTTTGACTTGCAGTATACTTTGATTTCTAAGTTCTCGGATCTCGTAATTTTGGATATGCTCGGGTTGTTTTACACACGAGAGATCACTCTGGATAGGTACATTAACATGCTCTATGATATGCAAAAGATCTGGATGGTACTTCTGCAATTGGGATATATGTAAGGCGTCATGAACTCCCATTAGGTTTGGCGATAGATCTAATCTATAATACTACCTGACCAATACATTCGACAATTTCAAAAGTTCCTACATATCTTGGTTTCAACTTTCTGCTTTTTCCCATCCTTCGATCTTTTTTTTTTTTTTTTTTTTTTTTTCAAGAACACTCGATCTCTAATGTTAAACTCTAAATCATTTCGTCGCTTATCAATGTAGTTTTTCTGGCAATCTTGAGCTGCTTTCATGTTCTTCTTGATGATTTGAATTTTATCGATCGCCTCTTGTATCATTTCTGGTCAGAGTGTGTCCTTTTCTGTCTTTGAAATGCTTTTCATCTAGTCCAAATCCTAATGCAGTTGCGATTTGCATTTCCTGCTATACAAGGCTTCGTAGGGCGCTATTTGAATTGAAGTTTGATAATTATTATTGTAGGTGAACTCTACTGCGAGTAGATGCTTATCGTAGTTCCCTGGGAAATTTAGAACATAGGCTTGTAGCATATCTTTTAGTATTTAAATCACTTTTTCTGATTAATCGTTAGTCTAAGGGTGAGCTGGCGTGCTGAACTGTAGTTTTGTTTCCAAATGTTCCCATAGGCTCCTCCATAGCCTTGCTGTGAACTTTTGATCTCTATCAGAGATGATACTTTGAGAAATTCCATGCAACCGAATGATTTCCTTGATGTAGATTTCGGCAAGCTTTTCGACATTATATTGGGTCTTGACAGACAGAAAATGTGCGGATTTAGTAAGTATATCCACCACGACTCAAATACTATCACATCGTCATCTTATCATAGGTAGACCTACTACAAAGTTCATGCTAATTTGATCCCATTTCCAACCTGGGATTTGGAGCGGTTGTGATTTTACAAATGGTCTCTGATGCCCCGCTTTTAGAAATTGGCAAGTTAGACATTTTTGGATATATTCAATCACGTCTCGTTTCATTTCTTCCCACAACTTTTGTTTTAGGTCTCTGTACATCTTTATTCCTCTAGCTTTTAATAATTTATAAACTTCTTTCTCGATCACTTTGTTTTGTTTTACTCCAAAATTTTCTCTTTTTCTACTTAATAGGCTTAGCCTTAGTCTACATTTAAGTGATGCACTCTTAGTTTGGGGTCTATTTCTTGAAAATGAATAGCTTTCCATTTAGAAACAACTACAGTATTTATGAAAAATTCTATCATCATGAGTTCCATGCTAGCGGTCATGTTTGGCCTAATCCTTAGCAATCTAAGAAATTCTTAAAAATATATATTTTGATTAGTAATCTTTTTTTCAATATCTGGTATTAAATCAATAACCTACGCTCCTCTATGGGGGTTGTCCAATGTCTTACACCTTTTTCTTTTGAGAATCTCCTCCACCAATTTCAATTAGATGGTCCAGGTCATTGGTCAACTCAATTTGGCTGTTGTTCTTGTGTTTTTTTTATTTTTTTGTTTTTTTTGCCCCTTTATACAACCTAAGTGGGAGCTTAATCTTAACGTGGTAATTAAATACCATCGCTTGAAATAAGTTCTAGCCAGTTGAACCAAAATTACGCTGTATGTGAACACTGCATCAACCACCAATAATTTCATCATTTGTTCTTTGTAAAGTTCTATTGCACAAGATATTTGAGGTCAACAGTTCCATTAAGTACAACCTTAGCTCCTATAAATCCGAACAATGGAGTGTGGACCGATTTGATTAGTATCACATCGAGATCCATTCTTTTCAAACATTCAACAAAATTACATCAACAAAAACTTCCTTTATCTACCAACACTTTTGTGACTATGAAACTGACAATGTGCATAGTCATTATCATGGGACGTTTATGAGGTATTGCAGCTCTATGTTCATCCTGTTCACCAATATTATGACTAATTGTTCAACTATTTTCGAAACTTTTTCCTTTCCTTCAAAACCATGAGTACTCAATTCTCTCATATATTTCTTCCTTGCCTTTTAAGAGTCCCCTAATGTGGGACCTCTAGAGATCATGTTCATCACCCCACGACAAGGTAACTTACCTCCCAACTAGTTGCCTTCTCTCTCATCACTTTTTTGCATTTATCTAGGCAGGTTATCTACTAGGCTCGTACATTGAAGTTATTTTTTCTTTGACTCCTTAGCGGCCTTAGGTCCTTGGTTTTCCAGTATATATTTTTTGAAGCATTCTTGCTAGACAAGCTTTTTTATTTCATCATTTACTTGAAAATAATCTTCCATGCGAAGACCCCTATCTTTATTAAAGTGGCACCACCTGCCCAAGTTCATCCTTGCAACCACATCCTAGATCTTTTTTGGTAATTTAAATAGCTTAGAATCTTTAATTTCCATAGGAGGCTAAGCTCTAGTGATCGCAAGTGGTATATAATTTTGCTACTTTCCCATGAAAGACTATTTTTTGACTCCTTTTGAGGTACTCCACTACTTAGATCCAATTTTATCCTTCATTTTGTCATACACTTTTTCACTGATATATTTCTTAGACATAATCATGAGTTTTTTACTCATATGATGGGAGCTCTTGGAGAGCTCAGATGAAAAATTATCTTTTTTCAAACTTTGGAGTAAAATTCCCACTATGAGATTAGTCCTGAGATCTTGCATCAACATTGAACCATTGTTAAACTACGATAAAATCCCTCAATGGTTCACATTTGTTTTGCTTGATGGAAAACAAGTATTGATAATGTCTCTTGATTTTCTTTTTACTTTGCAAAATGATATATGAACTTTTGTGATAGTTGCTTGTAACTTATCATAATATCAGTTAAGAGTAGAGATTGCAATGGGATAGGTTAAAGCTTGGACCTACGGCCATTCTCGAAATGGGGGGTATTTGGGATGAATAAACAGAGCACGAAGCAAGGTTTGGAGCTTTTTTCAGGTCCCAACGGGTTCGGGGCTGTCCACCCAAACAGACCCCATCTTGTATCCCACCTCATTTAGATATGCATATGCATATGCTATATTATATACTAGGGTTAATTACATTTGACTACCCTTTGAGATTGTGCAATTATCAAGTACTATTCTCATGGTTTGAAAATTACAAATTAGTCCCCATAAGTTTATAAAATTACCAAATCATCCATTTCATTAGATTTTTTGACAAAAAGTGATAATATTATCCAATTTTAGTTTCTAAAATCACAAAGGCCAATTACAGAGATATAATAGGTAGTTAGTGCAATGAAAAAATTAGAGGATATCAGTAGTTTTCGGCAAAAAAATATAATGAAATTGATAATTTGGTAATTTTGCAAACTAGTGGGGGTTAATTTGTAATTTTAAAACCATGGGGATAGTTGTTGGTAGTTTCATAATCTTAAAAGATAGTAAGATATAATTAACCCTATATACTATATTATATGTTATAAAATCATAAAATACATAATAAATTATACAATATATACTGTACAAATAATACACATTACATAATATATAATATATTATATCTATAGAACTTTTTTTTTCTCTTTAAAATTTTTTGCAGGTTCGTTAGTTAACCTGCCATCAACAAGATGAAGCGGGGTAGGGGTAGGGTGTGGGGCGGGGTTTGGGGGAGCTCACCTTGCCTAAAACCGCTGCATTGTTATATATTCTCACTTCCAACATCACTTAATGTGCATAGATGGATTATATGCACATATTTTGTTATATGTTTCCCAAGATTCTCTGCCTCATCAAAGATCAATATAGGAATTAGAGATAGCAACGAGGTGGGTTTGGAGTGGGGTAGGCACGCCCCAAAACCTTGTCCCATGAAACCCCGCTAGCCCGCCTTACTTTGTTGCATTGGCAACCCATAGGGGGAAAAAAAAAAAAGAGGAAAAAAAAGAAAAATTTGTTTCTAAATTAAAAAGTCATCTAAAATATGCCACACCATCGTACAAAAATTCACACGCCCACAATACGTAAAAACTAATATATCTAGAATATAGTATATAATACAAAACATATATTATACATTATAAAATATATTTTGTGATATAATATATATTTTTTATAAGAGTATAATATAAAATATTATATATAATATATCATATAATATATATACATATATTAAATGGGGCAAGTTGGGTAGGATCCATAACCCGCCCCAAACATGACAAATGTTGAAAAAGGCCTGGGCGACCTCGGATAGGCTTTGACCTGCTCCATTGCCATCCCTAATGGAGATCTTGAAATTGTTAGGGACATGCTTTGCCAAAATATCATCATAGAAGGGTGAGTTGTCCTTTTCCAAGTCTACTAACCTTTTACTTTCTT
>JACFYI010003675.1:101278-120903 GCA_014898755.1 Handroanthus guayacan
GATTGGAGGAATAATGGCAGCAAAATTAGGGGATTATGGTGGATTGAGCACAGGTTATGGCATTTTAGTTCTGGTCTTGATGTGCGTATATGTTGCTGGTTTTGCAATGTCATGGGGTCCTTTGGCGTGGTTAGTTACAAGTGAAATTTTTCCTTTGGAAGTAAGGTCAGCTGCGCAAAGTATAAATGTGGCAGTGGGTTTCTTGTTAACCTTTGTTGGTGCGCAGACACTCCTAACTATGCTATGTCACTTGAAGTCAGCAACTTTCTTCTTTTTTGCGGGATGGGTGTTGCTAATGACTGGTTTCGTCTATGCTTTGTTACCAGAGACTAAGGATGTAGCAATTGAAAGAATGGATAAAATCTGGCGGGAGCATAGATTCTGGAAGAGATTTGTAGCTGATGTTCAAGAATTTGAGACCGGGGAATGATTCACTTGTTTGTCTAATTCACCTCATTCTCAGTTACTTTATGATTTTGTTGTTTAGGGATTGTGAAAAAGGCATTTGCATGGGACATGGATGTTCGCTAATGTTAGTAATGGTTAATTGTTGATTGGTAATAATTGTTATTGATGGGTTATTGAACTACTTAGGTGTGAATTATCAAATGAAAGTTTATTTAGTCTTATATATATCATTCCTTTTAGTTGGTGCAAAACTACCGATACGACATGTAACTATGGCGATTTGGCCAATCGCCGCTATGACACGTATTTATGGCGATTTGGCCAATTGCCATAAAAGAATTAGCAGTAGTATACATATATATATATATACACATATATCATTGCTCTTAGTTGGTGCAAAACTATCGCTACGATATGTAACTATGGGACTTTGGCTAACCGCCTTTATGACATGTAATTATAGCTATTTGGTGGATCACCATAAAAGAATTAACAGGGGTTAAAAACATCGCTATATTTGATTTTGACCCCCATTAAAATTATTATCATTTTCTTTGTAATGGTTAATTGTTTCCTCTTCATTTTTATTGTTGCTTAGACTTTTCATGGTATATACAGCTACAACTATTTAACTTATTTCCAGTTACCTTAGGTCTGTTATTAGCATGAATAAGTTCATGAAATGTAATTAAATTTTTAAGTTAAATGTCCATGTTAATTAATTAACGATGACCAATAGCAAAATTTATGTAGTTCTCGCATTTATTGGGAAAAAAAAATCATTTTGAAGGTCTCTCCATCACTTTACAACTCCATTTAGGTACATACCTATGCGTATGATAAATGATGGAGAAAATTGCAAATTTAGTCCATTAACTATTATCTATTTTGAATTTAGTCCATTCTTTTTTGGGGTTAGCACTTTTCATCAATTTAATTCAAAAATTCTGCACATTTAGTCCATTTTTTCCCAATTTTAGTCCATTGGGCAGTAAAATTTGAAATTAGACCCGAAATTTACACAGTCAGCACTAATTAGGCCCAAAATTTGGGGATTTTTTGACATTTGGCAGCCCACGCCACATCACTTATTTTAAAAGCCACATCATTTAAGTAAGCCATATTTCATTTCATCCTTTTTTTTCTCCCCAAATTCCTCGCTTTTTGTTTTCATTGAATTTCATCTTCTCCCCTTTTCATTCTTCTTTCTTCTTCATTCTTCCTCCTGCAACCTATTCTTCCTTCTTCCCCCTTTTTGCTCTTCTTTTTTACACTCACAAGATGCCATCCCAGAACTCAAGCCAAGCAACCACGTTGACCCTCTTGGGTTGCGGCGCCAGTGGTGTTAGATGACACGTGGAGGTCGAATTACTTGCCACATCAATATATATCAAAATTAATGTTATTTGATTTTAATTTTCATGAGAGAAATACTAAAATTTACCTTTTGGATTTAAAATGAGGCACAGATAAAATAAAATAAAATAAAATATCTAAAAATTTAATAGGAAGATATAGAGTTTAAAGTGAAATATTTTTGTATAGAGTTAATGCAATTACACTCCCTGTATGTTTCTCTTTTGGCACTCACTCCCAAACCTTTCAATTTTTGGCAATGACACCCCTCTATCCAATTTTCATCTTTTTTTCCATTATAAAATAAGTGAATGACAAAATTTTTTTTTTTTTCTTGAGAGAGAGAGAGAGAGAGAGATTTCAATTATATAGTTGAAATGTGGCGTTTGAGCTACAATTCAACAACACTATCAACTATATATCAATCTTCAAGGCACTAATGATGATATCGAAGTGATGCCAAATCACAGTTAGAGCCAGCAAATGAAGAAATAATTTATCCTAGTTATTACTGCTGTTTCTATATCCCATTACAGAAATGAGAAATCTATGGAATTTAGAATATTATCCATGATAGATATATTCATGTTAATATATGGAAATATTCTCTCATAATTTACTTGAAATATATTCTCCATCTGATAGATTCTAATATCTATTTCAGATGCTTTCTTCTGCTTTATTTGTATAAATTTAACTTTTTTTGTTTTATGTTATTACAAAATTATTGATTTTTTGCAACCAAAAGATTAACAGATATGATGAAAGCAATAGCCAATAATTCAAAATCAACAACCGTGGTGGATGTGGTTGCTAATGATCCAAAAAGCCATGCTGAAAAGATTATTTGTCGTGGCTACATTGAAGTAAAAAATATTCATTACGACTATATGCCATAGTAGACTTTTCGCTACCATCGCAGAAATTGCATATCATTGCCGTGGTGAGATATTGGCAAATAACTTTTCACCGCTATTTTTTCCTATCAACATCAATTTTTAATTGTAGCAAATGCTCAACTTTTTTTATCGCGTGTGGTGTAATGTTCTTCTTCTTCTTCTCCTTTTATGTGTTTTTTTTATTTTTATTTTTTGATCAACAGCTGTATTTTAGCCATTTATACATGCCTTGTCTTCATATTTTTTTCTTTATTTTGGGTCTAACGTTGGTTAGAGCTGTGCAAACAAACCGCTAGACCACCCCAATCCAAACCATATTGCATTACCTAGTTGAGGGTTTGAGGCATTGGGCTTGGGTTTATTAAATAAAACATTACAATTTTGGATCATATTTGATTTTTTATATCTATAGAGCACAGAAAACTCGCTGCAATCGCAATACAAATATATATATTTATATTAAACTAAAAATTAAATTTAAAATAAAAATATTTTACATACTTTTAATTTAAATAGTTTGTAAGACCTTTTCAAATTTACATTTATAGCTCAGAAGTCAAATTTTCTCTCTACCCAACTTACTAATTTTCTAAAAAAATAAGCCCATAAATCAGGTTAACCAAGCCCCTCCCCCCCCACAAAAACCCGGTTAATAATAACCTCTATAGTAGGTTAAGATGAATGAAATTATGAAATTTTTGCTTATTCCCGTATTGAACTCTACATAAGTTCAGAGTCCAATTGCTGAACTTCAAATTCTAACTTTGAAAGTTTCTTTGCACTTCAAGGCTAGATTTAGCATAACTACTGTCTATAGAAACATTTAGTACTTAGTATGTTATGTTTCTTATACTTGTTGTAGATGGTTTAATTCGATTCAAACCATCATTTAAACAATCCTTAATCCAAACCCCTTTAAACCAAAACTTTCAAAGTAGACAGAGTTTTATAGGAGAAAAAATGGTTGGTCCAGTAAGTAAATTCATAATGGGCTGTTAAGATTTAGTTTCTTGGAAACTCGCTACAGACATTCTATTCATTATAATAACATCTCTAAACCCGACGATTGACAACCTAATATTAAAGCTCAAGACCACATTAACAACATATCAGCAGAAGAAGAGCCCAATACTCAACCTACAAAGTCCAATTTGGCCCAACTAACAAAAATGTCTTGTCCTAGCTGGTAATTGTGGTGTGTGGCCTATGGGAGACACAGGAATGAAGGAAAAGGAAAAGAGAAGGCCAAAAAAGAAAAAAAAAAAAAGAAAAAAAAAAAAAGCAAAAAGGAAAAAACATTGGGGATTTTATTAAAAAGTAACTAAGCCTACTTTCATTTTCATGTTCAGTCCCCAGTCAGAACATTTTTTATTTTGACTCCCCATTTCAATTTTCATTTTAGACTTTACTTTCTATCCATTTGTTTTGACAAAATGTCCTTCACTTATTAATTGTTAGTTTTCTTTTATTTCACAACTCTTCCATCCCTTCCAATCAATTGCCCTAATTTTTTCCTTCATATCCAACCACAAGCACCCACAGAAAGTGCCGCCAAGACAGCCGCCGACAGCACTACTGTGAGCACCACAGCATGCACCACCGCACGCACCGAACAACTGCATGCACCACCTCGAACCTCACGCACGCAGGTGGAGAGTTTTTCCAAAAGTTCTTTTTTCTCCCCCAAAGTTCAAGTTCTACAAAATGTCAGTAAGTGTGCAAAGATCTCAAATTGAACTATTAGGGAGTTGTATTTACAATGGTGAGCTCTACATCTTGTCAATTTATGATTCAATGAGTTTGGCTAAGATGTACTTTGAGTTTGCAAAAAGATGGTCTGAAATAAGCCCTCAATTTTTCACAATCCAATATCTTGCTCCCCATCAAAAAATGTATGTTACTTTGAATACTGATAATGACATCTCCAACATGGTGCATCTCTACCTATACTTGAAATTGACCATTATCGATATGATGATCATTCGAAAAAATGAACCCACGGGACTTGGGAGGGAAGCTAGCCTTATCTGTAGGTAAATCTTCATATTAATATTTCATTTTTTTGTATATAAAATTATTATATTATCATTGATTGAAATACTTTTTCTATGTATTTTGATAATTTATTTATGCGTTTTAGCACTGCATTGATGCATTTTAATACTGTATGGGTGCATTTTAATACTCCAGTGCTGATACTACACTATTTGTTATTCATTTGTATTTAACCCATATTAGGAGTAAAATAGAGAGAGATTTTGCCTCTACAAGTGGGCAGCATGATACGGCTTTTGAAGGGAACTCATTAGATAGTTGGAGCCATTGTATCAAAGGAAAGGGTCAAACATTCAACAATGTCGAGAAATTTCGAATAAAAATTAAAAATTATGCTATTGTTGCTTGACGGTCCTTTGTATACTAAAAAAATAATAGTAAGAAGATTATAGTAATTTGTACGAATGAAAATTGCAAATGGAGAATATATGCGTCTAGACATGAGGCAGATAAATTGTTTGATATTCGAAAATATAATCTACAACATACATGTAGTGAAGACAATCTTCAGACGAGGGGCCATCCTAAAGCTGATTCTAATTGGGTTGCTAATGTTATCAAAAATAAATTGAAAGGAGAACCTAGCTATCGGCCTTTTATTATGTTGGAATATATTCGACGAGAATATGGTGTGCATCTTAGGTATCACAATACATGGATGGGTAAAGAGATAGCCATGCATGATATTCATGGGGCAGACAAAGGCTCATATGATAAATTGAGGTGGTACTGCAGTGCTGTGAAGCAAACAAATCCCGAAAGTGTTGCCGATTATGAGATCATCCCCGGTACACAGAAATTTCATGAGTGCTTTAATGCTTGTCTTGTTGGTTTTCTTAGTGGATGTAGACCTTTGATATTTTTGGATGGCACACACATTAAAAATAAGTATAAGGGAAGCTTGCTTAGTGATGTGGCTAAGGATTCCAATGATGATTTATTTACATTGGCCTATGCGGTTGTTAATGCTGAGAATGATGATAATTGGGAATGGTTCTGTTTGAAGCTAAAAAGCATCTTAGATTCTTATTATGGCACAGGGTTCAGAAGGTTCACTTTCTTCTCCGATCGACATTCTGGGCTTATTAAGGCTATTTCTATTGCATTTCTAGGCAGCTACCATGCATACTGTCTAAGGTATTTGGTCGATAATTTCAAAAAATAAATAAGATATTTATCTTTAATATTGAAATCATTGCATGTTTATCTTTTCAAATAATACCTCTCATACTCCTATAATTTCGATTTCAGGTCATGAGAAGGTATCCCCTGCACAACAAGAAGCATTGGACCTCAGTTTTCATGAAAGCTGCATATACTCCTACGAGATAGAAGTATTCACGTCATGTAGATAATATATTGGAATCCATGCCTCTTGCTAGAGAATTTATTATGCAGTCAGAACCACAATGCTGGGCAAATTCTTTATTCCCAGGAGATCGGTGGGGAGTTATAAACAACAATCAAGCTAAATGTTGGAATAGTTGGGTAAAATCGGCACGGTTTATGCCAGTTGTTGCTATGGTTGATCATATACATAAATAAATTATGGTTATGATGCACGATCGTCGAGAAGAGTCTTATAAAATGATTGGAGAATTGTGCCCGAAGCAAGAGAAGAAGCTAGCAACAAACTACATGGCCTTGCGTACATTAAAAGTCGGCAAATCGAGTGGTTGGAGTTTTGAGGTGGTTGATAATGACAGGACGTATGCTGTGGATTTGCAAAGTTTGACTTGCTTTTGTAGAGCATGGCAAGTTGATAGGATGCCGTGCAAACATGCCTGTGCTTGTATTGAGTCAAAGTCACTTTTCGTTTATGACTTCACTGACCAATATTATCGGATTGAGATGTATCAACAAACATATAAGGTAGTACTTAATCCTATTCCTACTTTCGACATGTATACATTCGGTACTGAGGAAGAACCTGTTATTAATGCTCTTGATGTTCGACCTCAGCCAGGCCGTAGAAGAACACAGAGATTCCCATCACAAGTTGAAGTTCGGGTTATAAACTGTAAAGGTGTTGTAAATCTGGACATAACCGCCGTACTTGCAAAGAAGCTACAACTAGCTAGATTAGCTTATCCTTGATGACGTACTTGCCTACTTGTCTATTTGTTATATATGTATGTTTGTCTTAGTATTTGCTATTATTTACTAATATCCTGTTTCATTTGTTTTTTCTTAATCAGCAAAAAGAAGATTCGCAGAAGAGAGATAAATTTTGAAAGATGTGTAAGACTTCATGCACGTATTTCTGAGAGCTGCTGAGT
Source organism: Handroanthus guayacan (assembly GCA_014898755.1). Taxonomy (NCBI): domain Eukaryota; kingdom Viridiplantae; phylum Streptophyta; class Magnoliopsida; order Lamiales; family Bignoniaceae; genus Handroanthus; species Handroanthus guayacan. Next base: position 108,276 of record JACFYI010003675.1, read on the forward strand.
TTGTTGGGGTACAAGAAATTTAAATTTGAAGTTTGTGTACTGTACTATATAAGTTTGGTGAAGATTGTACTGTGATGAAAAAGTTTGAAGTTGTTTTATCATGTCTTTATTTGTTCGTAACGTATGGAGATATTGCACTAGATTATCTATATTTTATTAAGAACTGTATTATGGTATTATGTGATGCAAGGAGATATTGACTATTGTTACTACTGAGAAGACTAGTATGTTGAGGCCTATGCTTGGTTTGTTGTGTTAGATAGGTTGCTGTGCTGTCTGCAAGTCAATATGGATAGATTTTCTCTCCCTATGTGTCATACTATATCTTCGAATTATAATACTTAATTTTAGGAATAAATACTGGATATTAAACAATTAATACTACATATGCCAAGTTTAATACTGGATTCAGGATGTCCCACTAAATCTTGATAAATTTTTGTACCTCATACGTAATACTACAAGAGTCGAATATAGTACTTTATGTTGGACAATAAATACTAGATCCATCGAGTTTAATACTACAAATTTCCATTTTGATACCATAGTTTGAAAATTAATATTATATGTGTTTAGCCCATCTTGGCTCGAAATAGGATTAATAACATGATTCAAATAAAACTTAGGATATAATAGGAGGCTAAATAGATGAAGTCATATCTAATTCACATAAATAATGAAAAGTTTATAAAAAAAGAAACTACATTTTGCAACATGTGATACTAGATTTGGAGAAAGTAATACGTTTTTTTTGAAGTAAATACCTTATATACCATATTAAATACTGAATATGTCATATTTAATACTACGTGTGAACAAGTGTCGAATCATATGAACCTAGATAAATTTTTGTACCTCATACGTAATACTACAAGAGTCGAATATAGTACTTTATATTGGACAATAAATACTAGATCCATCGAGTTTAATACTACAAATTTTCATTTTGATACCATAGTTTGAAAATTAATATTACATATGTTTAGCCCATCTTGGCTTGGAATAAGATTAATAACATGATTCAAATGAAACTTAAGATATAATAGGATGCTAAATAGATGAAGTCATATCTAATTCGCATAAAGAATGAAAAGTTTATAAGAAAAAAACTACATTTTGCAACATGTGATACTAGATTTGGAGAAAGTAATACGTTTTTTTGGAAGCAAATACCTTATATACCATATTAAATACTGAATATGTCACATTTAATACTACGTGTGAACAAGTGTCGAACCGTATGAACCTCGATAAATTTTGTACCTCATACGTAATACTACAAGAATCGAATATAGTACTTTATATTGGACAATAAATACTAGATTCATCGAGTTTAATACTACGAATTTTCATTTTGATACCATAGTTTGAAATTAATATTACATGTGTTTAGCCCATCTTGGCTTGGAATATGATTAATAACATGATTCAAATGAAACTTAGGATATAATAGGATGCTAAATAGATGAAGTCATATCTAATTCGCATAAACAATGAAAAGTTTATAAAAAAAAACTACATTTTGCAACATGTGATACTAGATTTGGGAAAGTAATACGTTTTTTTGGAAGCAAATACCTTATATACCATATTGAATACTGAATTTATCACATTTAATACTACGTGTGAACAAGTGTCGAATCGTATGGACCTTGATAAGTTTTTGTACCTCATACGTAATACTACAAGAGTCGAATATAGTACTTTATATTGGACAATAAATACTAGATTTATCGAGTTTAATACTACAAATTTTCATTTTGATACCATAGTTTGAAAATTAATATTACATGTGTTTAGCCCATCTTGGCTCGGAATAGGATTAATAACGTGATTCAAATGAAACTTAGGATATAATAGGATGCTAAATAGATGAAATTATATCTAATTCGCATAAACAATGAAAAGTTTATAAAAAAAAAAATACATTTTGCAACATGTGATACTAGATTTGGAGAAAGTAATACGTTTTTTTGGAAGCAAATACCTTATATACCATATTGAATACTGAATATGTCACATTTAATACTACGTGTGAACAAGTGTCAAACCGTATGAACCTTGATAAATTTTTGTACCTCATACGTAATACTACAAGAGTCGAATATAGTACTTTATATTGGACAATAAATACTAGATCCAACGAGTTTAATACTACAAATTTTCATTTTGATACCATAGTTTGAAAATTAATATTACATGTGTTTAGCCCATCTTGGCTCGAAATAGAATTAATAACATGATTCAAATAAAACTTAGAATATAATAGGATACTAAATAGATGAAGTCATATCTAATTCGCATAAACAATGAAAAGTTTATAAAAAAAAACTACATTTTGCAACATGTGATACTAGTTTGGGAAAGTAATACGTTTTTTTGGAAGCAAATACCTTATATACCATATTGAATACTGAATTTATCACATTTAATACTACGTGTGAACAAGTGTCGAATCATATGGACCTTGATAAATTTTTGTACCTCATACGTAATACTACAAGAGCCGAATATAGTACTTTATATTGGACAATAAATACTAAATTCATCGAGTTTAATACTACAAATTTCCATTTCGATACCATAGTTTGAAAAGTAATATTACATGTGTTTAGCCCATCTTGGCTCGGAATAAGATTAATAACATGATTCAAATGAAACTTAGGATATAATAGGATGCTAAATAGATGAAGTCATATCTAATTTGCATAAACAATGAAAAGTTTATAAAAAAAAAACTACATTTTGCAACATGTGATACTAGATTTGGGGAAAGTAAAATGTTTTTTTGGAAGCAAATACCTTATATACCATATTGAATACTGAATATGTCACATTTAATACTACGTATGAACAAGTGTCGAACCGTATGAACCTTGATAAATTTTTGTACCTCATACGTAATACTACAAGAGTCAAATATAGTACTTTATATTGGACAATAAATACTAGATCCATCGAGTTTAATACTACAAATTTTTATTTTGATACCATAGTTTGAAAATTAATATTACATGTGTTTAGCCCATCTTGGCTCGAAATACGATTAATAACATGATTCAAATAAAACTTAGGATATAATAGGATGCTAAATAGATGAAGTCATATCTAATTCGCATAAACAATGAAAAGTTTATAAAAAAAAAACTACATTTTGTAATTTATGATACTAGATTTGGGAAAGTAATATATTTTTTTGGAAGCAAATACCTTATATACCATATTGAATACTGAATGTAACGCCCCGAAAAACATGAGCATCCGCCCCTAGGTCCGGGTCGCTACTCTCGAACAGAAAACTAACTAATAACCGTAAATAGAAAATTCACAATGCATTCGTAACTTAGCAACTTAAACATTCCATAATTCATAACTAATTTTTTTTCAAGATACATCATGAGTTCCCCAAAATATAATTGATCATACTTAAATTCTTACAAGCTCGACTAAGCTTAAACATGGCCAAATACATAAGTCAAAATACTAAATGCTACTTGAGGCTTCACAATTCAAATCTATCAAGTCAATTTCCTATATGGTAATTTGAAGTCATGAGTCCACTGACCCAACAAGTTCATGGCATAAGAGAGACGAATGGGATATAACAAAGGAAGCAAAAAGCCAACGATGATCATGACAAAAAATCAAACATGAATGTGATTTGTAACAAATGAAATTACAAGGACGATCGTACGAAACGAATAGCTTGAAATAATATCACATTTATGTTATTCTTATATATGGCTGAAACTAACGTTTGGTGGGTCTGTCACCCTTATAACTCCAACAAGACACATATATGCCTTATCCCTCCAATTGCTAACTCGAGTGGCCGCTCGAGTAGCATACACATATTTTGAAGCACGGTCGACCGCGTGCCTCGAATAGCCGTTCGGAATCCTAACTCCAGGACTCCTCCGGACTACTCAACATATAGGAATTCTCAAAAGTTCAAATCGACAATCCAACATTACCCAATTCAAATTACCTAAAAATTACCCAGGGCCCAACATATCATGCATATAGGTTTAGAACGAATAAACGAACATAAACAAACTTATAGAGTTTAATCAATTACATATGCTCATATCGAACGAATTCAAAAAAAATGAATTCGATTATCAAATAGGTTCAACGATCGGATTGGACATTAGACCATGGACTGCAAAAAGTCATTTTCAAACCTTAAAAGAGTTCAAAGAAGTTAAATATAAGTTTGAAATTGAAAAATGAAATCAAAACGTAGAAACTCAATCACTGGAATGGGCGCTTGAGCGCTCGTACGGGCGCTTGAGCGCCAAAATAGTGTTTCTTGCTACGGGTTTGGGCGCGCCCAAATGGGCGCTCGGGCGCTCAACGCTTTGGACTTGGGCTCTTGAGCATGCATTTAGGCGCTTGAGCGCCCAAACGGTGGCCAAAGCCAGTGGCTTGGGCGCTTGGGCGCTCGGCAAATATTTTTTTTTTTTTTAAGACCTTATAATAGCAGAGGTCTTTTGGTGAAGAAATTAGACATAGTTTGTATTAACCATCATCAAGTTTTCTAATTTTTAAGTTTAAAATCTAACTTTTCGTATTTTGAAGAAAATATGTTATAAAACCATAATTTTCATAAAAATCAAAATTTTCAGAGAATCCCTTTGAAATATAATCTTTTAAAATCTAAGTTTTAAGGAATTATTCTAAATTTACAAGTTTTCTTAAAAGAAATATAGTTAGGGTCAAAAATCGATTTTCTTTAGGTTTTGTTCGAATTCTCCATCGTCCATTATCCAAATCCATTGCAAGACCACAATGATGATATCAAGCATGCTTAGAGGTTCAAGGAACATTATTTCAAGAATATTGAACTTATGAGTACAACAAATCATCGAATTCAACATAATTAAGCTCAAACTAGCAATTTAAGCATGCCAACATGGATTTTCGGATATTGAAGCATAAGGATAGCCAAGAAACGAAGAAACTATGAAACTTACCGTAGGTCCTAAGTTTTCTCAAGTAACGAAGTAAATGATCCCAAGTTTAGAAGTTAACTACCTAAACCAAGGATAAAAACATACATACATTAAGACTAATATCTCATTAATCCCTAAATCTCACAATGAGCTTAAAATCTAATATTTCTTACCTCTCACCGTACACACACTTGAGAATGTAATCCTCCTACTCTTTCCCCTTGAAAACACTTGATGAATATATATATATATGTTTGTGTATGTTAGGAGATTTTCTTCTAGGCAAATGGAAGAAGACCATCCTCAATTTTGCCATCCTATTTATAGATTTTCATGAGGGTTTCATAGCAATTAAGAAATTGGTGAGGGCTTCTTTATAATTTTGCCAAGGTGGTTGAGTGACCATGCTTGAGGCCATATCTTGAGGTGGCATTGGTTGGAATTTGGTAATGAATGTCATTCCTAAGCATAGCTGCAAATCTGCAGCCATGATTCCCCTTTTTTTTTTTTTTTTTAAAATTATTAATTTTGGGCCTTAAAGTGTTGGGCTAAAATTTGGTGATCTTTGGATCAAAAATTGGGCTCGTTTGGGCCACAACGATGTGTAAACGAGGTTTCGAATGTTAGAAAAATTTTTCGAATACAGAGAAATTATTTTGATGATGAAACAAATTTCGTGATTATAGAAACGATTATCGTTTGAAAAATAGTAGGTTAAAATTTTAGTTAGGGAAAATTTTGGGGTGTTACACTGAATATGTCACATTTAATACTACGTGTGAACAAGTGTCGAACCGTATGAACCTTGATAAAATTTTTGTACCTCATACGTAATATTACAAGAGTCGAATATAGTACTTTATATTGGACAATAAATACTAGATCCATCGAGTTTAATACTACAAATTTCCATTTTGATACCATAGTTTGAAAAGTAATATTACATGTGTTTAGCCCATCTTGACTCGAAATAGGATTAATAACATGATTCAAATAAAACTGAGGATATAATAGGATGCTAAATAGATGAAGTTATATCTAATTCGCATAAACAATGAAAAGTTTATTAAAAAAAACTACATTTTGTAATATGTGATACTAGATTTGGGAAAGTAATACGTTTTTTTGGAAGCAAATACCTTATATACCATATTGAATACTGAATATGTCACATTTAATACTACGTGTGAACAAGTGTCGAACCGTATGAACCTTGATAAATTTTTGTACCTCATACGTAATACTACAAGAGTCGAATATAGTACTTTATATTGGACAATAAATACTAGATCCAACGAGTTTAATACTACAGATTTCCATTTTGATACCATAGTTTGAAAATTAATATTACATGTGTTTAGCCCATCTTGGCTCGGAATAGGATTAATAACATGATTCAAATAAAACTTAGGATATAATAGGATGCTAAATAGATAAAGGCATATCTAATTCGTATAAACAATGAAAAGTTTATAAAAAAAACTACATTTTGCAATATGTGATACTAGATTTGGGAAAGTAATACGTTTTTTTGGAAGCAAAAACCTTATATACCACATTAAATACTGAATATGTCACATTTAATACTACGTGTGAACAAGTGTCGAGCCGTATGAACCTTCATAAATTTTTGTACCTCATACGTAATACTACAAGAGTCGAATATTGTACTTTATGTTGGACAATAAATACTAGATCCATCGAGCTTAATACTACAAATTTCCATTTTGATACCATAGTTTGAAAATTAATATTATATGTGTTTAGCCCATCTTGGCTCGGAATAGGATTAATAACATCATTCAAATAGAACTTAGGATATAATAGCATGCTAAATAGATGAAGGCATATCTAATTCGCATAAACAATGAAAAATTTATAAAAAAAAAAAAAACTTCATTTTACAACATGTGATACTAGATTTGGAGAAAGTAATACTTTTGTGTCAAGTATAAATACCTTATATATTATATTTAATACTGATTATATCAATATTAATACTATGTGTGCACAAGTATTTCAACGAGCCAAATCAATTAAGTTTTTTGCACCCAATTCTTAGTACTACACTAGTCAATTTTAATACTCAATATTTGGAATTAAATACTTGAAATTGTAATTTAATACTATTAATATCCATTTGAATACCATATGTTGAAAAGTCATACTAAATGCATTTAGCGGGCTACCTCGATTTGATATAGTGTGAGATGGCACGTTCCAAATGAAATTTAACATGTAATATGATGATTAATGGATGAAGCAACTTGGAATACACATATACACTCAAAGTTAATAAGAAACCACATTTTGCAACAACTTGTGTATCTCACAAATGCTTGTGTATGTTACAAATACTTGTGTATCTTCAACAATTTGGAAGTGTTGCAATCCTAACATCTTGATGTTTCATAAATTCCATTTTGAATTAAAGAAAACAAGCTTAACACGGGAAAATGATGCTTTAATATACTAAAAGGAGTCAATTCGAGCAAGTTTTTGCATTCGTTACATAATACTATATTATTGAAAAATAGTCCTTTATATTAGAATATAAATACTAGATTTAGAACTTTAATACTATAACTGTGGTTTTAATACTAGAGTGAGGTGCTACTAATATCAGCATCTAATATTATATTTTCTAATTCCCATACTTACATCCTAGAATAAATACTCATTTATGCACCTTTAATACTTGAAACTATACATTTCAATACCATACTTTGTAAATTCATACTAAAGATATTTAGCCTATTTTGGCTCGAAATAAGATTAATAACTTGCTTCAAGTAAAATCTAGCACATAATAGGATGCTAAATAGATGAAGTAATGTCTAATTCGCATATACAAACTCGAAGTTTATAAGAAATTATCTTTTGTAACATGTGATACTAGATTTGATGTGATTAATACGTTTTTTTGGGTATCAATACCTTATCTATTATATTTAATACTGATTATATCAATGTTAATACTACGTATGCACAAGTATTTCAATTAGCCAAATCAATTAAGTTTTTTGCACCCAATTCTTAATACTACACTAGTGAATTTGAGTACTTGATCATTGGAATTAAATACTTGAAATTCGAATGTAATACTATTAATATCCATTTAAATACCATATGTTGAAAAGTCGTACTAAACGCATATAAATACTAGATTTGTGACTTTAATACTCATTGACCCATGTTAATACCATATTTTGATAGTAGGCCCATTTCTCTTGGAATATAAATACCATATCTCAAATAGAAGTTAATACATAATATAAGATGCTAGATGGATGAGACAACTTAGGATGTGCACATGCACTTAAGGTTTCTAAGAAACTGCATTTTGTAACTACTGATACTAGATTCAAATGAACTAATACTGAATTTTAATGAAAAAAATACCTAGCCTATATTCTGGATATGTCTTAAATATAATGGTATTACCTGTAAACAAGTGATAAAACGAGCTAATTCAAATAAATTTTTGCACCCAACACATAATACTCTTCTACTAAGAAATAAATATCGGATTTGAAAACTTTAATATTAAAAATATCAGATGTAATACTACATTTTCGGTCAAGCCAATGTTCAACCTGATCAAGCTGTAATTTTCTCACGTCTATGTTCTACACGCATCACAGACACTAACAACAGCAGAACCACAACAGAATCATTTCCTCCTTATCAACAAAAAGTATTGGACAAGGGAGTTCCTATCAATATTTAACACAACATAACAAGTTGAAAGACAAAAAATATCTTGTTTCATTTTCACATCACATTAGAGGACAACAAGCCATGCTCATGACCGAGGATCTTCACTGCCATATGATCCCGGAATTCATCCGAAGTACATGTGTTTGAGTAAGCCCAAAATTCACTTGTGTTTCTAGCGAAACATTCTGCCCAAAGACACAAGTAAACTCCACAATCCATGCCCCCTGTTTGTTAGCGACTATAACGACCGTTCACTTCGGGCTTTTCGATATCATATCCCAATGAATGATAGAGGTATCCGGTTAAAAACTTAGCCTACAAAAATTAATACAAATTACAAATTACTATTTTTATGCAAAATGCTTGAATGTATTGGTAAAAAATTTTTAAGAGACTTACAAAAACTTTAGCCGTTCCTTTTGTTTGGGGAGACCACATTGAGTTCATTTGTATGAACTTCTTCTCCAAGGTGTCAAATATAAGAAGGAACCAATGCTCATGGCTGTGAAGTGGAATAATGATAAATCGTGCCTTGTTTATCACATCCATCGTCAATTCCTCTAACATTCTTCGAGGGCTCGATCTCATCTCAGCAATAAAACCTGAAAACTCATCAATCTTGATCGTATGTTTCTTACTTCTCTCTTCAAGTAGGCCTAAGACCTCAAACTATCAATTGTTAATGTGTTAGTGTCTGTTTTAACAATTGAATCACACTATTATCACTTAGAAAAAAATAACATTAAGAATGAAATATATACCATCACTGTTGTATTCATGCACCAAATTTCATGACCACATGTACTTCTAAATGAGGGGCTACAGAGGATCTTCATATAGCAATCAATTAAATCTGATCTCAGCTACTACCCAAACAACAATCCATACAAGACATCTCCATGGATGAAAAAATCACAGCCCTTCCAAAAAATTACACTACAAATATCATAGTAAATTAGACTAATAAATAGACCATTTATTATGAAAAAATATCATAGTAAATTAAACTAATCAAGAGATCATTTATTATGAAAAATATAATGAATATTAACATTATTACCTTAGATCATCCTTGGAGAGGTATGTTTCTATAATTTATTGCTCTTCCTTTGAGATTTCGGATTGTCCTTTATAATCAGCTCGTCCGCGATATATTTCTAATGATGGATCAGTGGAATCACTAGTCACTTCCTCCTACAATAAATTGTTTAATCAATTGACTCACAATAAATTAAAATGCTATATAGGGTATTCAAAACGACATATAATATATTAAAATCCCATTATGCAATATTTAAAACAACATATAATGTATTAAAATCACAATATGCGGTATTTAAAATAACATATGATGTATTAAAGTCACATTATGTGGTATTTAAAATAACAGAGGTAGTGTTATTTATACGATATGAGTATACCTTCTTACGCTTTGCACGACCCGTACGAGCAACTATATTTTGTCTTTTTGATGGTGTGGTTGTGCTCGGTGGTGTCACAAAGTCTTCATCCTTCTTTTTCTTCACCCTATCATGACGTGTTTGTACATCTCTAACAATAAAGGAAACCACGTCATCAAGTAGGGCAGCTCTATCAAGTAGCTCATCGTCCACACCAACACCACCTCTTTCCTTGCCTTTTCCTTGGCTATCAGCACGAGAATCTATCTCTTCCTCCACTTTCTCTTCTTCTTTATCCTCAACTTCTTTTTTCTCATCGTTCTTCACTTTCTCTTCTTCATCAATCTCAATTATCTTTTCATCATCCTTCTCCAATGTGGGTGAAGAAATTGATTTTCCTTCCAACGATGAGATTTTTTCTCTCAAGATAGCAATCTCCCTATCTTTTTCTTTCAAGATAGCCTCAAATACACCAACATCAACATTAGGTACTTCGACATGTACCTATACAAAGGATAACAATTGCTTAGTGGCTGAAAAAATGAAAACTAATATTTAAAACCAATAAATGGAGTAATAAGGTAAGTAACGGTTGAAGATGGCATGGGCCTTTCTATTATTTGGTTCTTTCGAATACTAAGACATTCCAAAAAATATATATTTATAAAAAATCGAAAAGAATTAATATGTTGTAGAAAATTACGTGTTATGTAATTATATAAATATTGTTTAAAAGTTTACCTGCAAATGCGCTAAAAGCCTTTTTTCCTCGGCAAATGGATAAATTTGCATCACCTTGTTTCTAGTTATTTGTCGAAACTTTTTCTCAGCCGATGCCATATTGTTTGGGATCTTGCTTTCAACCCATCGAAAAAAATGTGGGAATGAACGCAAGGTCGTTGGCGATTCCAACGAAGGTACATGCTCCTATATCCAAGCCTACCATTTGTAAGAACACGAGATTGTTAGTTATTCAATAACGAATGCGAATATTTTTAATATGAACAATGAGACTTACCATCATGCCAATCGTGTAGCCGTCAAAATATTTTTTCCTCACATCTTGTCCACTCACACCTCCCAAGTGTGATTTCATCTCTTCCAGCAAAAAATTGTAAATTATCGACATATGGAAGAAGAAAGCTAGGGGTGCTATAGTTGCTAATTGGAAATAAAATGCAATTGAAAAAAAAAAGTATGTACAATCGTGTAAAATCTTCTAAATCCTTTTCACTATACTTATCTACATATTCTATCAATTTTTTATAAATACATACACGGGTAATATTATTAAATTTTTAAGAAAATAAACGTTTTACTATATCTGATTTTATCTTCAAATCTATATCTACAGGTTGCCCTACGTGTTGCAACCCCATCACTATACCAAACTCTCTAGCCGTAAAAATAATTTTAATATCATCACTAAGAATAAAAGAACTAGATTGAGGTTGAAATTTCCGTAAAATAGCTTCTACCCTATTAAAAGTACAACTCATTTTAGGCATATTAAAATAAAAAGCAAAAGGAGTTTTTTTTATTGCTTCACCTTGTTTGAACGACATTTTGCCTTTGATCTCTTCCACTCCATTATGAAAGTATAATGGAGAGCATCGAGAATGTATCTCGGACTCCCCAAAATCTTTACCGGTGCGAAGAGCTTGTCTCCCTCTCCGAGGCCTAGTCATAGTTGTTAATTCTGCAAGATTAACATAAAATATTTAGTTTAATACTTTTAGTACCACATTATGCATAGAACATACTTTATCATTTATTATTATTTTGGTTAGATTTCTAATTATCGATTTTTCTATATTAATTACATTATTTGAACTTTATATTAATGAGCTAAGATCTTATAAGATGTTAATTAACATAAAAATTCACAAGCAAAAGACCAAACCATTCACAACAATATAGTATTAAAATTGAAACAAATAAAGTATTAAACATAAAAACTAACGTATTAAACCTAAAAAATCAAGTATTAAACCTAAAAAATTAAGTATTAGAATCACACCCATTTCGATTTTACCAAACCATTCCCAAAATACACTATTAAAATCGAACAAATGAAGTATTAGACCTAAAAAATCAAGTATTAGAATCACACCCATTTCGATTTTACCAAACCATTCGCAATAATACACTATTAAAATTGAACACATAAAGTATTAAACCTAAAAAATCAAGTATTAGAATCACACCCATTTTGATTTTACCAAACCATTCGCAACAATATACTATTAAAATCGAACAAATGAAGTATTAAACCTAAAAAATTAAGTATTAAAATCACACCCATTTTGACAATACACTATTAAAATCGAACAAATGAAGTATTAAACCTAAAAAATCAAGTATTATAATCACAACCATTTCGATTTTACCAAACCATTCGCAACAATACACTATTAAAATCGAACAAATGAACTATTAAACCTAAAAAATTAAGTATTACAATCACACCCATTTCGATTTTACCAAACCATTCACAAAAATACACTATTAAAATCGAACAAATAAAGCATTAAACCTAAAAATCAAGTATTA
>JACFYI010003675.1:129952-143939 GCA_014898755.1 Handroanthus guayacan
GAAAACTTATAACTTAATTTAAACATTATTTGCAAATATAATTTAATTTAAATATAATTTATTATTTAATTTATAAATATAAACTTAATTTAATTAATTTATTAATATAACTCAATTTAAATAAAATTTTAATTTAATATAATTTATAGATATAGCTTGAAGAATTATATATATGGAAAATTGCATACATATGGATATTAAACAATGCTATATATAAGAAAATTTGTAAATTTAATTTAAATATAATTTATAATTTAAGGCAATACCTTCCAAATAATGCTTGCTAATGCATAGCTTGGAAACATCACTATCTAGCCATCTTTCAAAAGTTTTCATAGCTCCAAAATCTCTGACTCAAAACCTAATTACAGAACTTGATTCAAAGTCAAATTCTCGTAATTATCATCCCAACATGCCCAAAGTAAAATAATTAACCACATATCCATTATTCTTAATGAAATGAAGAAACAATTTCTAATAATTATTCCATATCGGCCAAGGATTTCCAAGTCGATTATTTTAGGAATCACAGGAGATTCTCCTTTAGCTAGATATGTTGCTAGAACTTATGCCAAAATTCAAGTTTTTTGTGACAGTTCAAGTCCTCCGAATTGATTTTTAGCTGTGTTCGACCAAGCATCAAGCAATGCTATTGGCATGTGTTTTCTGCATTGTTCTTGCCCATTTATGAGTTTTGCAAGTATGCGTAAAGGATTTTGCAGATATGTTATATAAGGTTTTACGATTTATTTTTTACATAGTATTGTGCACTGAGAAATCAATGGAGAAATCAATAGATTGGCCTAAAACTGACAGTGTTTGCTGTTGATGAGGATTGTGTGTAAGTTGCTTTTGTACTCAACTCAAATTATAGTGAAAAATCTCATTATCACTCCTTGCGGACATGGGCACATTGCTAAACCACATAAATTCTGTGTGCCCTTATGATTCTCATTTTATTCTTCCTTGTTTCATTTACATTAAATTGATTTTGCAACGCCCCGGAATTCCAGCGCATTCCGCTCCTAAACCCGGAGTGCTACTCCCATACGAACTTAACTAAAACCATAATCAGAAAATCCATCGTGCTAAATTCATAACTTATGATCCAAAAATACGAACAAAAAATTTTTCAAATTTCATTACTAAATCCACATTACAAGCCAACGTATTCGTAGTTCAAACGGAGACTAACTAAACCAAAATATTACATCCAAAAATCCTAACTATTACAAGTCGACGATTGATACATTCTAGCAAAACATAAATCTAAGCGTTCATCAAGTATAGATATATACATGCTTACATACATAATTCCAACGAGAGAAGCCATATACTAACACGAAGCTTCAGATGCTTATTCACCTACACATGGTAATATATTTGAATAAGTCCACTAACTTAGTAAGAAGCATAGCTATGGAATAGCGAAGAACGAGGAATCCAGTAAAAGAGCAAAGAGGCAATAAGCTCAACAATGAAATCAAACAAGCCCACGATTGCAATTATCTCACAAGCGATGTAAACGAATAGCTCGACAAAAGCATAAACAAGAGAAAGAGTACAAGATTTGAATAAAAGTCGTAGCAAGAACAAACCATAAATGTGATATCAAAAATAGATTCATTCGAACGAACAATACAAACGGATAGCGAATCATTTAGAACGAACAATACAAACGGATAGCGAATCATTTAGAACGAACAATACGAACGGATAACTTATAACTTGATCACATTCATGTCAAAATATATAATGCCGAAGTAATTATTTGGTGGATCTGTCACCCTTATAATTTCAACATATAACATACATATCTCCTTATCCCTCCCTTACAACTCCGAGCGTCACTCAAGGAGAGTCATAAATACATACTTGAGACACAGCCGCCGGAGCACGGTCGACCATGAGTCTCAGGAGCAGCTCTTTGGAATCCTACCTCCAGGACCCCTCCGAACTACCCAACATACAGGAATCCCTAAGGGTTTCGATCGTTGATCTGATATCGCCCAATCAAATCCCCCTGAGAATTCCCAGGGCTCAACTTATCAAACATACGTATAGGTTCAGAACGAACATGGTATTTTCAAATATATAGCCCCATTTGGGCATGAATTTCAAAACGAACAGAACAAATTCAAACATTTAGCAATGTCGGACAAAATTCATATAGTCAAGAATTTAACAAGCAATTTCGAAATGAATTTCGGACTTGTTCAAAGTGAACGGAACATATTCAAGCATATAATCCTATCGAGGCAGGAATTCAATTAATCGATAGATTCAAACAATGAATCGAGTTGGAATATTCAAAGTCTAAACAAGATTCAGACATTAGCAATCGATTCGAATTGAATTCGGGACACATAGATTATATATTCGGAATGAGGAGAACTTACCGGAGTGAAAAACGGATGAAAAATCGCAAAACGGATCAAAATAAAGTTCGAAAAAGTTCTAGAATGAGCGCCACCGCGGACCAAAGTGGGCATGGATGTGCATAAAAGCCTTTAAAGCCGCTGTCCCGGGTGCATCCGCGAGCTAAAACGGACGCGGTCGTGCTCGGTGAATAGTAACTACGGAAAAATATATATATTTTTTTTAAATAAAATTCTTAACATGTCAGACCTTGAAAAATGAATAAAGTAGCATTTGTTTGTTCTAGCCATCAATGGGATTTTTAATTTTCAAGTTTTGAAGAAATTTTGGCAAAAATAGCAACTTTGGTGTTTTTAAACTATCAAGTGGTTTGAATCTTGTTTTATCTATAATTTTTACTCTATCAAGTCTCGAACATGATCAAGAGAACAATAGCATAGGATTGAGTCAAAGAATCAATAGAAACAAGTGTCCCAAAACAAAAAATTTCAATGAAATTTCAACAACACGATTCAATCGATTCAAGAGATGAAATAAACCAACATAAGTTCCAATTCACAGCAAATATTCAAGAGAGAGAATAGCTATGATCCTTACCTTATAGCCAACAACCTCAAGATGCTAGAAATTAAAATTTGATTCCTCAAAGAGTTCCTATATCAATTAAACCATAAATCAACACCATAATTATTCAATTCTAGTCCCAAATCCTTAGTCAAAATAGAGACTTACCATGTGTATCAATTCCTATTTCTTCTCCCCTCTTAAAATTCAAGTTTTCAATTTTGTAAGCAAATAGCAAAGAGAGTAGGAATTTTGATGAAAATAGGGTAAGCTTTGGTTGGAATTTTCCCTCTTCCCTTTCTCTCTTTTCCTCTCTTTTCTTTCTTCTATTTTCTCTCTTCTCTCTTTTTTTCTATCCCTCTCTTTCTGGACAAGTGAGGAGAAATTGGGCAAGATTTGGTCTTGTTTTATAAAAGAAAATTGAGGGGATCTATTAGTCATTTCCAAATTTCATGAAATGTGGCAACTAATTGTGGTCTCTAGCTCATACTATAATGATGGTATAAGTTTGGTTCAAAATTAATCCCTCATTAAAATATAAAATATCTTTGGCTCCAAGGTATGTATGTGTCAGCTATGTGTGTGTATATATATGTATATATTTTGATTTTATTTCAAGTATAATTTAGTATATAACATATGGTATAACAAATTAAGTTTTGGACTAAATTCTTGGCTATAAATTGAACTAAAAATCATTTCTTGAACCAAAATAATGTATACAATAATTTTTGAGTGTAAAATAAATCTCTTGGAAGTAATAAAATATTTTTGATTGGGAGAAAAATCTCAAATCGGTGAGAAATCAATTACCAATTAGGGTTCTTCTAAAAAACGTTTTAAAACGCCTATCGATTGAAAATTGAGAGTCCAAAATTAAATTAGGGAAATATTTGGCTAAGAATTTAATTAGATAAATTTTCTCACTTTAAAATTAAATTAGAAAAATTTTCGGGCTGTCACAGATTTTGTATCAACAAACTTGTATTGAACCGAATTGGAGATTCCGAGATTGAAATACAAAGTGGAAAAATTTGATAGGAAGAACGGTTTTTTTTGCCATCAGAAGATGAAATGAAAGCCCTAAGGTTTGTCGAAAGCTCTAAAGGGCAGAGAATATCTCACTGTCAATACTTTTGGAGCACGGTTTGCCGGAACGGCCATTTCGGAACGGGAGTGGCCATCACAGTTCCATTGTTTCGATGTTAAACAATTTAGGCATGGAACCACTATTTCAAACAACAAATTGCCGAAACTGCCACAAAACTCCCATTTATCGTAACGCCGAAACGAAATGGAGCGGAGCAGGAAAGAAATAAAAAGCGCACAGAAAAATGAAAAGAAAAAAAGAAAGAAAAAAAGGAAAGGCAAGTAGAGAATGAAGCTGTAACGCTGCGGTGTCCTAGAGCAACCGCTCCTAGTTTCCGGGACATTACTCACATATATGTATAATATTCTAAACCATAAAAACAACATGAACACAATTATTCAGTAAAATCAAAACTTAACTCAAACTTAAATTCATACATCATTTATTACATAAGCATTCTACCCAACTTCTAAAATTCATAATTTTCATTAAGATCAAAACTAACTAAATCTAATACATATTTCAACTAATGGTTCAAGTTATCAAAGTTTATAATACCAAATATCCTATCAAGAAGTGAACTTCACCAGGACCACTCTAAAAATCAATTTCCTACATATAATAAAAATAAGAAATGAGTCCACCGACCCAGCAAAAATCATGACCCTACTTAAAAGGAATAGACTAGGGAACAAAAAGTAACATGTCTTGGAGTACAATTGATTTTCAAGAATCATTTTTGGCATTTATGGTAATGTGAACATTTCATAATCAATAAATCATTTCTCAAAATTTGGAATTTAACATGAATGCCAAATTAAATCGGCTGAATTAGTATTTGGTGGATTTGTCACCCTTGTTACTTCCATAACAAAGTATCATCCTTATTCCTTCTAAATCATCTCTAAATAGTTATTCAAGAGGATATAAAATCATCTCTGAGAAGTTACTCAAGAGGATATAAATAGGCACAATCACTGCAGTACAGTCGACCACGAGCCTTAGAGTAATCCTTCAGAAATCTACCTTTAGGATTTCTTGGAATTACCCTATATTAGGAAAGTTCCAAAGTTGAGATCGACAATCGTTATCGCCCCAATCTTTCCCCTTGAAGTTCCCAGGACCCAATATTCATGGATTTAGGTTGGCAATCGCAAATATGAACTCAAGAGAATTCAAAAACCTATCATACAGTTAAAAATCAAATATTTGGATGCAAAATTTGGGATTTGAACCTGGGATATAAGATTTTTATTTGAATCATCATAGCAGCTTGAAAAGATGTGAGATGTGATTTTTAAGAAGTTATTTTGATGAAAATTGTTAACTTGGCCTAGTTCTATATCCCTCTGTTGCGGCAGTTAACTTCCCAACCATTTTAAAAATGCATCCTAATGAGTTAAAAGTCATATTTTAGCTCTATAAATATTTAGACTAGATGAGCTTTCTAACGGTGGTCTCCGATTGACAATCCAACGATTGGATCTTCATTTATAAAATTTTTAAATTAACCCAAGATTCTGCCACTATTTCTCGTCAGTTTGGAATGTTGGTTTCTCAAGATAATTTTGGACAAATTTTTCAGTGGTTCGTGAGCTTAACATTATCTACACTTGACAAAGTTTCTAATGGTATATTTTTTGGGCTGCTTTGATAAGGATAAGTTTGATTTCAAAATTTAGAAAATGAAAGATTTTGCAAAGCTCACTTCTGCCCCTCCCCTGTTTCCCGGTAAATCTGACAAGCTCTCTTCTAGAGGTATTTTTGATTATTTTTCTCCATGATTTTAAGTAATTTTTTATTTTAAGACTATCTAAACTCGACAGGGTTTCTAACGGTGTATTTTTTGGGTTAATTTGATACAAGAAGGTCAAGTTTCAAATTTTTTAAAGTAGAGGGTATGACAGATGACCTCTTCTGTGAGACCCCAAGAATTCCCCTAAAATAAAATCTTGAATCACCTATTTTTCGAATAATAATTCGTTTTCAAATTCAAGAACACTGTTTTAACGTCAAAATAAATGTTGTGCATCCGAAAGATTTTCATGCATTCAAGCTTCATTTTCATGCCTCGTTTTGATTTAAAGAGCCCGAAAAATTCCCCAAATTAAAATTTTTGAATTGCCGATTTTTGAAAAATAATCTGATTTCAATAAAACAAAAAACATTTTAACTCCAAAACACGTTTCACACCTCCGAAATGTTTTCTCTCGTTTAAGTTCCGATACCTCGCGATATTTTGGCCCAACAAGCTTTATTTAAAGCCCAAAACAAGCCCCATTTCAGCCCACATTTTGACCCATTATTTAAATGCTTCAAAAAAAAAAAAAAAAAGAAGGAAATCAGATTTGAATCTGCAGAGGTGAGGGCAGCCGGATTTTGCTTCAGAAAATCATGGTAGTTGGTAGGTTGTTAGGCATATTTTAACTAAAGAAATTCTTGGCCAAGTGTTTGAAACTTTTGCAATTATAAATAATGGGAATATTGAGGCAAAGTGGTAGGTAATTCTTCTCAAGTTCTTGCTAAAAATTCACCTCATTTCCACTCCCTCTCCTCTCCATTCGGCAGCCCCATTGCACACACATACATTGAGATAATCTTTCAAGAAACAAAGGAAATTAGAGAGGAAAAGTCAAGAGTATTAATTCAAGCCATTTGGTAAGTAAGTCTTGGTTTATGACTAGATGTTATGATAAGTTAAGATTTAAGATTGAAGTTGATTAAGAGCTTGTTATCTTTGTTTAAACAACTGAACCGGTGATACGGAGAGCTCGGTGTTTTACAACTAAGCTTGGGATCATTTGGTATTTTAACAAATTAGGCTTCAACAAGTAAGACTTATGGCTCTTCTCTCCTTGTTCCTAAGTATGATATATGATTATCATCATATTGTTGCTGTTACATGTTCTTGAGTGAGCCTATATGCTTGTTGATCATATTCATTTTCTTGTGTTTGTTAGCTCATTTCTTCTTGATATTTATTGATATGATGATTATCCTTATGAAATCATGACTTGACCATCTATGAATCATAGACTATGAGATTTTGAGACTAAAAATGAAGGATATGGGAGATACAGATTTAATAAAAGATTTGAATATTTAAAAACATAAGAAAATGGACAGCTCTCGGGTAGCTCCGCCCAGCACAATCCTTCAGTTCTTAACCATGAAAACTCAACTTCTACTCGTCCAAATAGCCCATATGATATACGGTTGGAAACCTTGTTGAGTGTAGATGCTTTTAGAATAAAGAATTATGAAAAAGTAGTAAGAAAAACGAATGAAAATACCCTTGGAAAGTAGGTTGCCACTTCTGCTAAAACTGGAAATATTTCTGTCTTATCTTCAATTTCTTAACCTTGAAAACTTGACTTTCTCTTGTCCAAATTGCTCATATGATATACCATTGGAAACCTATTTAAGTTTAGATAATATTAGAATTTAGATTCACTCAAAAATATAGAAAAATATGACCAAAAATATTCTTAGAATTCGACCTGCCAGATTTTCGAGAAACAAAGGTGAACTCTGCCCCGACTATCACTTTCCAAATTTTAAAATCAAACTTTCTCTTATCAAATTAACCCGAAAAATATACCATTAGAAATTTTATCGAGTCTAGTTCTTTATGGAGCTAAAATATGAATTTTAACTTATTGAGATGAATTTTTAAAGCAGCCAAAAAATGGACTACCGCTAGAAAGATGTAAAATTTGAGCTAATTTAATATTTTTCTTTAAATGTAATATATTTAAATTCAAACCCCATATCTTTTAACAAAATTATTTTGATGATCTAAATGAGGTCTTATATCCAAAGTTGAATTAAACGAATTTCGATATTTACATTTGTTACCAAATAATTTTTTTCGTATTTTACCTCTTTTAACATGATGAAGATTTTAAAATGAAAAATTCTCTAGTCCAAGTCCAAATTCCAATTCGTTTGATTGATATGATTGGCCGAATTTTTGAATTGTTTATTTAAATATTAATGGTCAATAAAAAATGTGCCAAATGGCTTCATGATTATACGAAAAGTTTGAATATCCTATTTATTGCTAGTCTCATGAATGTAAGTAAGTTGGGCCTGAGGGGTTTGCAGGGGTATTGAATTGGGCAACGTCGGATTGACTGTTTGAGCTCTTGTAAATCTTTGCAAGTGGGGTAGTCCGAATGACCTTGGAGGTAGGGTTCCGAGGAGCTATTCTAAAGCACGTATATCGGCTATGCTTTACTATTTATAAGTTGCTCATTCGGGAGTTTGGAGGGATAAGAAATTTATATTATATATGTTGGAGTTATAAGGTTAACAGACTCACCAAAATGCTTGTTTCTGCTTTATGACCTGATTGTGATAATTGGTTATTGTTATTGGCTTGATTTGTTCGTTCTGATGGTTTTGAACCATTTATTGAAATCACATTCTCGTCTTGATATCGATATGCCTATTATTTGGAACTCCTTTGCTTCTGTCTTCATGTCATAAGTTTTACTGAGTCAGTGGACTCATGACCCCATAATATCATGTAGGTTCGTAGACTATAGATGGTTGACTGTTAGCTCCAGCGTGATCATGATTAGTCCCTTTTAAATTGTAACAAGCATGTAATTTAAGCTAGTTTGGACGTTGGACTCATAAGTTGTATTATTATCGGCTTCTAATAGTTGATTAGTTGCTTATGTATTTTCGACAACTTCATTCACTCGAAACGATATTTTGGAATTTTAGTTCGAATTGCTCTTGTTAGTTACTGCTTTTGGTTTTAGAATATTTTCCATTTGCGAGTAGCGTTACGGATCATGGGACGGAATGCTACCATGACCCGGGCCGTTACATCTCCTATTCTGGCCGATGTTGTAGGTTGTGGTCTAAAGACTTTTTCTATATTTTTTTCCTTATTTTTGGGTGATTTTTTATCCTAAAGGCATCTATATTTGATGAGGTTTCCAATGATATATCATACGAAATTTCTGGAGTAGGGAAAGTTAGGTTTTCAAATTTTGAAAATGAGGTGTGTGCATGGGGCAGTAGCTACCCAAGAATAAAATGGTGGTTTTCCAAAACTCCACTTATTTTATGAAATCATCTAGTTACAACTCTAAGTTTGATGATCCAATAAACCACTTATATCCACTAGTCCATATTCATGATTCTCCACATAAGAAGTTAAACCAACAATATTTATTTCATCATATAGGTCAAAAGAGATTAAATGAACTATAAGCAACCAAAGGAACAAAGCAACTAGCTCATACTCATGGTTCTTATCAAGAGAGAATCATGAACATAGTAAGAACAACATGAAGTAGGGTTAGTCATGATCTTTACCTTGTATAGCTATCAAATGTATCAAGAGTTCCAAGCTAACTCCTTAAGACTTCAAGCTATGTCCTAAACAATCAAAAGAACCATTCAAAATCTTACTTATATATACTATTATCCTTTCGAACTTAATTTAATCTTACCAATATCCTTGAATAAGGTCAGAGGTAGACTTCTCTATTAATTCCTTTGTGAAAATATTGGAGAAAAGTTGTTCAAAAATTTTTATTTTTCTTCCTTCAAATTTTCGACCAACAAGGAGAAAATAAAAGACAAGGATGTATTATTTTCGATATTCTCTCATGTACAAATACATACATAAAGTGTATTTTGTAATAGTACAGACGATGGCATTTTTGAAACTTATTAGAAGTTCGTAATGATTTTGGTGGATGAGTTGGATATATAGGTGGAACATATTGGAGATAATTCTCATTTTTCAATCACATGACAATTATCCCTTAGCTTGTCTTCACCTTGAGTGTGTGTGTGTGTGTGTGTGTGGTGATTTTCCTTTTTTTTAAAAAAAAATTAGAATTGGATTTGGGTTTTAAAATTGAATATAAATTTTTGGCTTTAATTCTTGGATCAAATGTTCATTTGTTTGGGCTTGAAATAATATTTTTGGACTACATTTGAATGAAATAAAATTTTCGGTTACTAAATTGAGATATTTTCGTGGTTTTAAAAATTTTCGAACAATAGCGATTAAAATCATCTAAAATGGTGCTAGGTTTTAAATTTTGAAGCTAAGGGTTTGAAAATGTCATTATGAAAATCTTTGGGCCGAAATAAAATATTTTCTAGGTTAATAGGGTATTTTTGATAAATTTGGGTCGAAAGAAATTTTTGAAATGGAATTTCTTTACCGAAAAAATTTGGCTGTAACAAAATTGAATACATTTTCAAATTGGAAGAAAAATAATTTAAATAAGATTAAGGAATTTTCGGGTTGTTACAAAAGCTGTTCTTTTTCATGGAAAAAGGAAGAAACTTAGTGGAATGAAAAGAAGATGAAACGTTCTCTCAAAGAAAAAGAAAAAAAGATGAAACGTTATTTTTTTTGCTGGGGGGGGGGAGATTAATGAGAAGATGGAAAGGGGATGATTAATTGGTTGTATATTAGTGGTTGCATTAAATGTTTTATTATCATAATTGTTACTTAAATTTAATTAGATGATTTTGATTTTAATTAAATATATTGAAGAATTAATAGAAACATTATTATTAAAAATGCTTTTTACACAAGTTTCAAATTGAGATTTAGCATATATCAAAAAGAAAAAAGAAAAATTGAGATTTTGCCGTAATATAATACACGAGTTTTGTTTATAATACAGTACTATTTATAAATTTGCAAAGTAGTAAATCTTGTATATTATATGATTGAAGTAAATTTTAAGTGTTCTTTTAACCAATTACTCCAAATAGTAGTAGTTATATGTTTAATTTTGGTATTTCAACTCAATATTGATTTTTATTATCATTTACAGAAATTTTTAAATTTTTATTGAGTAATTTAAACTACAAATTGTGCGGAACCATCGTGACCGTTCTGTGACGTTGCAACGGAACTGGAATGGCAATCTCTCTGCTGATTCTCATGACCATTCTTGTAAACCGTGTTTCATTGGAAGAGAAGGGTGGTTTTCTTGCAAAGGCTTACAACATATTAGTCTTATCACTGACGGATAACATGTGAGAGAGGTTGTAGAAAAAAGGACATCGACGGATTTATGGTCAAGATTTGAATCTCTACATGACAAAATCGCTCACGAATCATTGTACTTGGAGCAGTCATTGTGTATGTTGGTAATTAAGGAACTTACATCTATTACTCAACATATTGGTTTTCTCAATAAAGTTATTGTGAATCTTGCTAGCATTGATGTGAAGATAAATGATGAGGATCATGCTTTTAAATCTGTTGTGCTCTTTACCTAAGCCATATGAGTTTGGTCACTACCATGTTGTATGGTAGAGATTTGATTTCAATGGATGATTTGAAAGCCTCAATGACTTCGAATGAGTTGAAGAAAAATATATTGGCAACAGTGATGGTGAAAGTGGCGAGTGAGTTTTGTTAAAAGGAAATAAAAATATAAAAATAAAGGTAATAAAGGTTGATCTCGTTTAAATGGTGGACCTAAAATAGGGGATAAATCTTGTGGTTATGGAGGGAAATGATACTACAGATAGAATTGACCACAAGTGGTAAAAGAAAGGATTTGGTTGAATTTTTTGGAAAAGACAATTTTTACTGTAGATATCAAATCAATTGCTTTTTTGTGTGGTTAGTGTGGAGAAATTTTATTTTAATAACATATTTTTATATAATTATAATTATAAAATTTATATAAGATGTATATCCATATATATATATGTAACTTAATGATTATATATTATTTTAAAACTTTTTCTAATTTTCATTACTTAATAGGGGTATTTTGGAGAAATGAAACTTTTGTTTTCACCCCAAAATCTTACACATGTTTGTTTACGTTTTGGCCAAACCAAAATATTTTGCTGAAACATATCCAGACATAGCTTTAATTAGCTTTTCTATGAAAAGAAATGGAGAGAAGAGGGCTCTCCTCCACCGCATGTACATACTTAAGCTTTACTCGCTCACCCTGCAAGAAGGAAAGGAGAACTTTTCCCACCTCCACTCATCCCAAGTGATGCCTGTGTTGGCTAACTAGTCCTACACAAAGACAATAGTTTTATGAAAAAGATGAAGGGAAAAAAGGCACAAGTTTTACAATGAAGATAATGCCAACTTGGATGAAGAAATTAAATAGGATCTAAAATGACCCTCAAATTTCCTGTCGTCACCAGTGACAAAAGGTCCATAATGAAAAAGCTTATTGATTTTAGGATCCTCACAAAAATCTTCTGAAAAAAGAAGGGAAGGAGGAGACACGTGAAGAATGATGACAATGAAATTAAAGATGCTCATGAGTTACGACGATCATGATGATGGTGATAACAAAGTCACCTTACTCTCTTTTCGACTTCTAGAGTCGAATCGAGAGTAGGTGACTATATGATATACTTATTATACCCTTCAAAGGTATAAAAGTAATTACAAAATAATTAAATTATAAATATGATAAAAAATAAATATGGGAATTAATGAATAAAGACATAATTAAGAAAATGGGCGCCTAAGCCCATAAGCCCATCAATCCTTGACCAAGCACTATAAATACACCCCAAAGATGTTTAATGAGGATGAATCACTCATTGTCATACTAGGGACAAGATCTTCTATTTCAAATTGTATTTCATCTTCTATTTCATGTCTTTAAATGCATGTCATATGAATTGCATTAATTGCTAAATATTTTTACAAGAAAATAATTAATATACGTGGCATGTATTTAAATATATGGAATAGGAGATGTAACACCATTTGAAATAGAGGATTCCGTCCCGTCATACTAAGAGAACTTGCAAATATTTTGAGAGAAAGAGATTTCTTGATCAAGGTCAGTTGCATTCTTAAGTCAAGTTACCAATTTATTACTACTCACTACAAAAATATTGACTTTTTGCAACCCCAAGTTTAATAACCGTAGTGAAAGCAGTAGCCAATTAATGGCCGTGGTAGATGTGGTAGCCTACAATCTAAAAAACTGTGGTGGAAATATCATTTGCCGTGGCTATATTGAGGTGAAAAATAAACACCATGGCATATAGCCGTGGTGAATTTTTTGCTACGCTCACAGAAACCACGGATCATTGCCGTAGTGAAATCATAGCAAATGACTTTCCACCATCATTTTTTTCTATTAACATCGGTTTTTAGCCGTGATAATTGCTAAATTTTTTTGTAGTGACTTGATCCCCAAACCGATTCCCAGACCATACCAGTATGATTTAGAAACTATACCTAAATTTAATTGAACTCTTAGGTTAAGAGTAAAATAAATTGTTAAAAATTATTGATATTGAATAGATATTTTTTTAGAAGCATTAGCATGTGCGAGGTTAGGCGAATCGACTTGCTTGAACATGCTTTTTAATCATATCGTTAATAATTGCATTGTGAAGAACACGAAACTCCAAATGAACTATTAAAGATATTATCGAAATAAGAGTTTCCATCAACTTTAGATACTTTCACAAAACTGGATCAAATAAAGATATTATCAAAATTAGAGGTTCCATCAACTTTAGACACCGGGACGAATATACATTAAGACCAAAGAAAAAAGAAAAAAAAAAGGGGAAGAGAGAGAGAGAGAGAGAGAGAGGGAGAGTGAGTGACAATTAGAATTCTATTTCATGCACACACAATCAAATGCAATCTTTTGTGTCAAAAGGATGGTTGAGTGTTTCTCTACGAAAAGTTCAATTATTAATGAGCAAAAGGGAAATGCATTTCGGTATGCTACTTTTGTGGAATGTTGTTTTTCACTTAGCTGATACTCCCAAAAAGAAAAAGAAAATTATTCTTTTGCATTAAACGCAGACCACATATGTTAAATCCAATACGCTGTTGGTTAGGTGAAGTCTCTATCTATTTGTCATAGGTTTATACAAATTAACGTTAGTTAATTAATAATGCATGCAAATAAATTTATTAATTGGCACTCAAAGTCAAAAAAAAAAAAAAAAAAA
>JACFYI010003675.1:151215-163495 GCA_014898755.1 Handroanthus guayacan
CCTAGCAGCTCATTAATAGTTTTATATATTACACGATATTTTCCGTTACAATTTTAATGGAAAATTTAAACATAATTCCAAAAGCACTAAAAAAATTTACAATTGAAACTAAAAGTGTCGACCCCAAATGGGTTGTGACTTGGGACTGACAGTGAAAACACTCATATCTTACAGTGCATTAATAGTTTGTTATATTGCATGTGTGTCTCCCATTATAATTTTAACGGAAAATTTAGGTAGAGGACTAAAAGTGTTAAAAAAATAAAATATTAGGACTAAAGATGCCAAGCCCAAATAGTTTGAAACTAATACTGAAAACATAAATATCCTATAAGACCAAAAATGCAATTTTTCCTTATATATACTTTTGTAATTTTAATAGTATTACGATAATTAAATATTACAAGCTACATATTATTGCTGGTCGCTTTTCGTTTAATATAATTCTTAATTTGATTAACTTACAATATTGATTTTTTATAGTTTCGAAAATTTTAAAAATTTGAAATGCGCCCTAATGGAAGTGAAACTGAAAATATGTGTGTGTATATATATACACACACATATATATTATAATTCAGTGGTTATGATCTGACCCATTTATTCTTACTAGTAATAGTTATTGATGAAATGGATGCAAATACAATGTTGACATGCATATTTTCCTTACTAAAATTTTTTTTGAACTAATCAAAAGATATATTCTAACCAATTTATGCTCCTGTTAATACCACATAAATAACATTACACAATTAATTTGCTGATTACAACTATTAGAAACAGTAAAAGAAATTAACTGAAATCATAATCGGAGCTCAAATTGAGGCCGCCAGCCATATGCACCATGCACAACGATTCCAACTATATATAAGCCTTTATTTTTAATATTTTTTCATAATTAATAATTAATAGAATAATTAGCTTATTTTCTATATACTGTATATACACTATGAATTAAAAAATATTGCTATTGATCTTTAAAATCTCTACTTAATGTATGCAGTAGATACTATATAATGATATTAAAAAAAAAAGGGCTAATTAATACTCATTGACACTATAAAAGATCGGAGGAATGAATATTATTAAAAAAAATTAAAATTGAAAATATACTTATATACTAATAATTAATATTTTGCTTCATTAATTACCACAGGTTTCACACACCTCCATTTGAAAAAGTCGAGGATCTCCTTTTCATGGTGTACTAATGCGCGATTATTCAAGCTACGAATGCATGCTGTTAATTTTGTGTCATGGGCAACCTTACACACACACAAGTGGGGTCACTTGACCCCACTTAACAAATTTTTAGAAGGTTAATTTATAATTTTTGTATATATATATATATTATTCTATACAAATAAATAAATTTAATAATAAATAATCCCATTTTTTCTTGTTGACACCCACTTAACCCACTTTCTTGTGATCTTCTAATAAGCCCTAGCCCCGCTTCTCTCTTCTTCCTCTATTCTTCACTTTCTTTATTGTTGTATTCTAAATCTGTTCCCAAAATAATTTTGAAGTTTTTTGGTTGCTAGATATTAGTAAAGCTATTATTTTTGAAAAGCTAACTTCATAACTCTCCATAGCCATTTGAATCAAGGTGATCTGATTTTTTTATGATTTGTTACGATTTTCAATGGGTTGTGCTACTTATGTTACATGAAATATTGCGATTTAGTCATATTTTCTTTAAAATCATGTAACATTTTTATGAATATTAATTTATTACAACTATAATTATGCATTAGCTTTTTGCATCTTGTAATTTTTTTAAAGTTTTTTATATTTTATTTAGATTATTCTCAAATTTTTATAGTTTATTTGGATTATATGAAGACTGTTTAGTTAGATATACTGTGACATCCCACATAGGAAAGTAAAGAAACAATCCACCACTATATAAGATAGGGCCAAATAATCTATTTTAAACCATTGGATATTTTTTTTGAGCAAGTTGTTCACAACTCAATTTCAGGTTGCACATAGTAGATTCTCAGGCAAATCTCGAGTCTTGAGCCCCTGGGCCTCGGACGTGACAAATGGTATTAGAGCCAACCACCGGTCGAAGGGAGCTAAGTGTTATACGGGATAAAGTGTTATGCGTATAAGAGTCACTTCTTGAGCATATGGGGCAGAGTGCTACATCCGCTGGAGCCACTACTTGAGCTCGTAGGAGCTACTTCTAGAGTCTTAATGTCTGGTAGGCGGTTCTAGGCTCTGTCACATCGCGACGAAGACATCGCGTTTTGAAAGAAGGGTGATTGTGACATCCCATATTGGAAAGTAAAGAAACAATCCACCACCATATAAGATAGGATCAAAGAATCTATATTTAACAATTGGATATCCCTTTGGAGCTAGTTGTTCACAACTCAATTTCAGGTTGCAAATGGTAGATTCTCCGACAAATCTCATATCTGGACTTCTGGGCTTGGGACGTGACATATAGAGTTGTAAAAAGAATATTGAATAAAGTAATTCAATTTTTCAATAATTATCTTTTTATTTACTAATAGTTAATATTTGAATTCAGTGATTAATATTTTTGGAATGGCCGCTCTCCTTAAGTCCAAATTCTAACTTCATTTGCAAAAGGAACAACATAGCTGACCGCATATTAAGGGCACAAGACAAACAACCGCAATGATAAAACATATATACCACACATTAAAAGTAAAATTTGTCTGGTTCTCGTTTCTTGCTTTCCGGTGTTCTACTATGTGGCCATGTATATTCTCGGCGACTGGCCTTCCTTTTCTCCTTTTATATTAGTCACTTGTTTAGTGCTATCGATATAAATACAAATATAGATATATATTACATATTATATATAGCTTAACATTCAAACAAGAAGCTTTATTTATTTATTTATTTACATTAAATTGGTCTGTATTTATATATAAAGTGTGTGTATGTGTGTGCACGCGCGTGTGGGTTGTGTAAATTTAGTTTCCACCAGCAAGTTAATAATATTGTATACTACACGGCATTACAATTTTAATGAAAATTTGGATGGAGGACTAAAAGTGCAAAAAAGTGAAAAAATGGGACTAAAAGTGTCAACCCAAATAGTTTGGGATTAATAGTGAAAATACACATATTCTACGGGACCAATAGTTCAAATTTTCCGTAAATTTAGTTTCCAACAATAATAGTTTTGTGTATTACACACATGTCTTCTATTAAAATCTTAACGGAAAATTCAGATGGAGGATCAAAAGTGACAAAAGAATGAAAAATTAGGACTAAAAGTGTTGGCCTCAAATAGTTTGGAGCTAACAATAAAGACGCACATATCATATGAGACTAAAAGTACAATTTTCTCATAAAGTATTGAAGACCAAGGTCATATTCTCTATATTAATGAGTGATGAATATTACAAAGATGACCCTCAGGAAAGGTCTAAAGTATTATAATGACCACAATCACTTAAATATAGATAGCTAGACTAGGTGCCTTGCGATACACAATGAGGTGCATGGTGGCAAGTTTGTGAACAATCATTGGTCCTTTCTTGGACGACATAAGAGGGTATCTATAGTCTCTGATTGTACCAGCAATACCACTACACATGGCCACCATCTCTAGAACTTTTGCTAGGTTGATCAATAGCTATGCGTCTCCAAGTCATACTTTACTAACTAGCGAGTCAACTCGAGTACCAACTGGACCTATAATAATAGGTGCAATCTTTGTCACAAGGGGTTTAGGCCATGTCTCTGAGTAGTATTTTGGGTATTTCGTCTCCATTTTGATTTTATCCCACTTCATGTATAATCACATAACAAGAGGAGTCAAATTGATCCGCATTTTATCGGCTTCCTCTCTCATGTATGCTTGTTGATGCATCTTAAGATGACATATTCAAGATAATACTGAGTAGGACAAACATCTCATGAAACTTGTCCTTTATATTCGACGATGAAGTTCTTGTTTATATCATGAAATGATGCCGTTTATGAGAATAATGATCGTGAATCCCTTCTCCAATTCCTCTATTAGGAAATTTATAACAATTTCAAATGTGATTCTATATCCAGAAAAGTAAAGGATCTTGACATAGTTTATTCGATGTTTCCTCTCATACCTATTAACAAGCATTCTTATAGAGATAAAAGTTGCTCTACCTTAGAAACAATTTTGTCAATTGATTTTGATGGGGCTAAAATTTAGTGGGTTTTCCATTTTTTTTCTTTTTCTTTTTTTTTTTTCCGTTTTTGGTGAGTGATAGTGGGGATAAAATTACATAAGGTGAAACTTTCAATAAAGAGCAACTTTATCTTCCCCTTTAAGTAAAATTCCAAAGTAAGTCGACAAGCTAGATTTTTTGCACATAATTAATAAAACTATTATTCTTACGTACTAAGCTCCATAAATAGTTGACTTGGTGGCAACCTTCACATATCTGCAACCTTCTTTTCTTTAAAAACGATATACATCTTCTTCACTTAGTGATTTACAAAGGAGAATATATCAATGGCAATTGGGGTAGATATTGAGGCTGTGCAGTATAATGGGAAGATTACGTGGTTTCTGTTGCTGTCTTGTGTTATTGCAGCAACTGGAGGACTAACCTTTGGATATAGTACCTCAATAACAGGTACTCTCATCAATTCTATTTCACTCCATTAATTACTTGAGATAATACCATTCTGGCTCTAATTTTATATGTAAACTTATCTTGCTACTAACCCTATGTCTGGATCTTTGATTTTGTGACATTATGAGTTTGCACCTTTGCCTTTTTTTTTTCTCCCATCATTTTTGTCGTCAAATTTCTTAATCTGAACATATAACATCACAAAAATGTTAAGACATCAGCTAAAAAAAATATCCATAGCTTTAACTATGAAATGACCATAGTGGAATCTAAAGTAATCTTCTCGCAACTAACCCTTACCTACGAAATTAATTGTAGCCACGCACTACAAGAAGCATCCTTTGTTAATTGAAAAGTACATCATAAACATGATTTTATGATGATTAGGTCTACGACACAATTGAAGTTTGTCAGAGAACTAAATTTTATGATAGAATTTTTCATCACTAACTAAACTATTATTACACAAATTTATCATAAATTCATCACCAACAACATTATTCATTTATATTATGCTTCTCTTTTCAAATCCGCAACTCTTTCATCATAAAATTCGTTACATATATGTCATCTACTCTAATTAAATCTTATTCGTCACAAATCTTTCATTAGTGGAGGAGTCTTACCTTGAAGCACTAAAATCCAAAATATGATTACTAATTGATAGCAAATAATTTTCTTATTCTAAAAAAGTACATCTTCACCGCTGTAGCCCTAGCTATGAAATTAACATTGAAGCAATTTTTTTCATAATACATGCCTAGTTTCTCAAAGCTTAAAGTACTTTTAAAACGATGAAAAGAGAGATATTTTGTATTTTCTATTGTTGTAAATTCATACATGCAAGTGTTTCTTGTGAAGGTGGAGTGATCTCAATGGAAGCCTTCCTGGAGAAATTCTTCCCAGGGATTTATAAAAAGATGCAACGTGAAGATACAAAGACAAGCAACTACTGCAAATTCGATAGCCAATTGCTGACTTTATTCACGTCGTCACTATTTATATCTGGGCTTGTTGCTACTTTCGTTGCTTCCCCAGTGACTAAGGCATTCGGGCGCAGGATATCGATCCTCATCGGTGGAGCCGCACTAATAGCTGGTTCAGTCCTTGGAGGCGCCGCGGAGAACGTTTACATGCTATTATTTGGTCGTCTGCTGCTTGGAGTTGGGGTTGGCTTTACCAACCAAGTAAGTTGCTAACACACACTATATCTCTTAATTGTGTATGTGTGTATATATGTAGTTCATGCATCTTTATCTTATCTAAGTCAGTAACGGTCGCGGGTACCGAAACTGTTGAAAATGAATTTTGAACCTAACTCAACTCTAAAAGCTAGCTTGTGAGGTAAAAATTATTCAAGACCATATAAAGAGGCCACAACCCTTATATTTTCCTAGTATGAAATTCTAATAGGAACAATGATTCCCATTCCACACTGTTATGGTTTTAGATTAAATTGTTGACTTTTTTTAAGGAAAAAGTGAAACATGTAAAAATTGTCATCCATTTTATTCCACCGCGATACTTTGAGAGATCGGATTAATGTTACCCTGTTAAAGATGATTTATCCATATGAAATATTAGTTCATATAGAAACTATTCCACACTTGAATAATGGAATGGAGTAAGACTTGTCATCGGTTTTTGTAGTTCCAACGAACCATAATTGTGGAAGAATAAATGAATCTTTAAATTTTATTTTTCAATTTTGGTTCTACTAGAAACAAGAGAATAATAGTTCTATTTTTAATTGGAATTATGTAAATAAGTACTTCTATTATCTTAAATTTCGATTTTGATAACAACTTAAAATGAGAAAAATTTATGTATTAGTGTAAACTCTTGAACATATATGGACCATTCCTTTTAATATGCGTATAGATTCCGATTATTTAATCGACAATAATAAATAGTGTCATGTCTAGCTCCTATTAATTGACGTGCTGTGAAAAAATTTAATGTAAGTAGAATTACTAATTTCCTCTGATGTTTCTACTTAATAAGTTTCTTATCCCTGGTACCTGACATAATGTTAAGAAATTAGATTAATAACATAAATCCTGCGCTATACTTGAATATTTTTACGATATGTCATTTTACTTAACTTTGTTTATTTTTTTTATAAGGATAATTGCACCATACTCCCAGTGAAATTCGAAATGAGCACTATAAACCCTGTCATTGTAAAATTAGCACACTAAACCCTGTGAAATTTGAAATGAGTATTGTCGACCCCACCATTTTAAAATTAGCATACTAACTCCTCTCATTTTAGAAATAGCACACTAAACACCTGAAATTTACATATTAGATATGGGGCGATTGGCTCTATTAAACAAAAAGACAGGTGTTAGTGTACTAATTTTAAAATAACAAGATATATGTTGTTCATTTCAAATTTCATAGGTTTAATGTGCTAATTATAAAATGATAGGGTTTATAGCATTTATTTCGAATTTCACAGGGGGTGATGGTACAATTAACCCTTCTTTGTTTTATATATATATATATATGTAATACATGTACAAAATTATATTTGCAAATCAACTTCAACATCATAGAATTAATATTTTCAACTCAAACTTTAACCTAAAAAAAATTAACATTATTTAGCAGAAATTACATAATATTGTGTTATAGAGAATGAAATTTAAACCAATGTGCAAAATTAAAGCTCTTTTGCAGGGATCAATTAGTCTCATTGTTTGATTATTAATTTGACGATATTATTTTACTCTATATATTATTTTTTTAGGAAAAAAATTTCAATTAAATAGATTCCCGAGTGGCGAAATATAATTGAGAAGTGACGAAATAGAAAAAAGTAATTTTCTAATGCATTATAAGCACCATGTATATATAGTTATATTTTTGGAAAGTGTGTATATTCTTACTAGCTAACCCCTTCTTCGAATTCTTATTAATTTCTTAATTTGTTTGATTATGACATTTTATCTTTTTATTTTATTTTATTTTGTTATATTTTTCAATGAGTACATGGTCTAGTACGCCAGTGATAAGTACTTTAGTTTTTAGTATTTTATGAGTGCTACAGTATGCAAAAGTATTTATATTATGTTATACAACTAAGTTACTGTCTATATAATATATAATTATAAGATGTTTTTTAAGTATTGTGTTAAAATTTGTTGCGGTGGAATAAATGCACCAAAATTAAGTTATCGAATTAGTAATTCTTAGACAATAATATTCCTTTTTTTTTATGGGTTTATACAACAATATTCTGTTCATCAACTGTTTCCCAAGAAACTAAATAACCAGTACTTGGTGGACTGAAGTCTTCGTTTTAATGCCCTATCCCTAAAAAATAATTAAGAAAGTATAATAGTATTATGATTACGAAAGTTATAACTAAAACCATCGAGAGATTTTTGCAAGAAGCCCCTCGTGTTATGTTTAATTAGTAAATCAAATTTTATGAAAAATTAATTAGCATCAAAACTCTCATGAAATTTCTAATTAGCATAAAAAAAAACCTCCATCAAAAGAGTTCGTCGCTCACACCTGGAACTAGAAAAATGATTAGTTTTTAACGGCAAATTGTCCATTTTACCCTTGAAGAAATTGACAAAAAAAATTAAAGAAAAAAAACTTGCGTTAAAAAAAATGACAGGAACAACCCTACATAATATAAATTGACAAAGAAATAAAACAAGCAATAATGTTATTTCAGGGGTTGCTATGGTGCAAATTGATGGTAGATGCTAGAGAGATAATTATTTTATTAACATGATTTTATTTTCTAATTACATATAATATAGATGGTTTTTTTTTTTTTAGTTGGCATAGTGTGATAAGATGATTACCCACATATGCGTGTGTGTATATATATATATATATATATAAGAAACCAATATAATTTGAAATTTAAAGGATCAAGATAACTAATGATTGCATCTAATTCTTTTATTTTAATTAGGTTCAATAACGCCATTTGTCATTTTAATTTCTTCTTAAGTTTTAAGAATAACCTGCAATCGGAAAACACAGAGAAGGGGAGAAAAAGTAGACGAAGAATTACTCATATATAATCTTTGTTCATAACTTCATACCTAAGAAAAATGCGACATCAAACAGCCAAATTTTGACTTAGGGAGAAATAATATATAGTTAAAAATTCAAGAATTACAAACATAAAAATTGCGGGGAACCAAATTAATAGAACGCTGAAAGCATATCTATATATATATATATATATATATGACAATTACAGTTACTTGTAGAATAACACTTTACATATGTATAATTAAGAGGGTGTTTGGGTGAGCTTATAAGCTCTTCAAAACATCTTATAAGATGTCATAAAGTGTTTAGTAAAGTTTTTCAAAAATGAGATCTTATTATTTCCAAAAATAAAATGTTAAGATTTTATAAGCTCTTTTTAGAAAAGTAAGGAGTTGCCAAAAATAAAATGTTAAGATCTTATTATTTTCAACATTATTTGAAATAGTATATATTAAATTATTTTTAGAGCTGTTAATATAATTTTAATTATTACTTTTAAAATTATATCAAATATTGTATATATGGTTAATTATTTTTAAAACTATTGATAATAGAAAATAATATTTTTGAAAAATAATTTTTGTTTTTTTCTTTTTTAATATTTTAATTTTATTTTTAAAAACTTAAGGTTATTTTTAAAATGATTTATTTAAAGATATTTTTATGTTATTTGTCTGTAAAGTTTTAAGGAAAAATTGCAAAATTGGTCCTGTAACTTGACCCTAATGGCAAAATAGGACACTAACTTATCAGGCCGAAAAATTCATCCTATAACTTTTTCTTTTTTGGCAATTTTAGTCCTTTTGGCCCAAATCGAGCTTATTTCTCCAGCCCATTGGCGACATATCTTTTTTTTACTGATTTGATTTTTCTATTTTAATTTTCATGCTTACTTGGCATTTCCATGCGGACTTCAGAAATAACCCATATTCTAATTTTGCCAAGTAAACAAATAGAAAAAAATTGCTGAAAATAAAAAACCCTCTTCAATCTCCAAAATATGATACTTTCTCTCACTAAAATTCATGTCTATGTTTCTATCTTCTTCTAACTCCATTGCCTCTTGCCTTTTCCGGTAGATCTACCCTTAAATTCCGTGAAATCTAAACCATCTTTTGAAACTATCACCTCTGATGCCATTTTCCCCAATTAAGAGGTCCGATTCAGGCTTATTGCAAGAAGTTTTAAAGGGGTACTTCCCAAAACCAAAAGCAGTGGAGTACTACTGTA
Organism: Handroanthus guayacan; assembly: GCA_014898755.1. Lineage (NCBI taxonomy): Eukaryota > Viridiplantae > Streptophyta > Magnoliopsida > Lamiales > Bignoniaceae > Handroanthus > Handroanthus guayacan. The sequence goes on from JACFYI010003675.1 coordinate 161,082, forward strand.
GAATTGATTTTTCCGAGTCTAAAAAGCATCTCTTGCAGTTCCTATAAGATTTTCATTGATTGGAAATTTTTCATATGGGCTTCGTGCACTGCATCTATCTAAGGATTACATTGCTACTGAGTTTTTCCCCTTTTTCTTTTCTTTTTTCTTTTTGCTTTTTGATGAATTACATTGCTGCTAAGTTCAAAGCAAAATTCTCTGTTCATTTGTTGAATAAAAAACAAGTGTTTATTATCTTTGAGAATTTTGAGAATTACTCTAAGCTAGGGCTGCAATGTATCTAATCTGCTATCTTGGGTACGAATCCTACTAAAATGCTTGCTAGCTTGGGTATCAAATGAGGGATTTTTTTTCTCTTCTCCAAGGCATATCGAAAGGCTTTTCTGTTTTGTTGGACGTTCAACTTACAAAATTTTCTTTTCTTTTTGCTGAAAAAAGTTTGGATTCTTTTTTCTTTTCCTTGGACATTTCGGGCAATAAATTTTTTATCCACTTGGAAATGCCACATAAACATAAAAATTAAAATAGAAAATCCAAATCAATAAAAAAAAGACATGTTACTGGTAGGCCGAAGAAATGAGCTCAATTTAGGTGTGAAGGACCAAAATTGCCAAAAAAGAAAGTTACAGGATGGATTTTTTGGCCTGATAAGTTAGTGCCCGATAAGTTAGTGTCCTATTTTGCTAGTAGGGTCAAGTTATAGGACTAATTTTGCAATTTTTCCAAGTTTTAATTACTATTATTTTCATAATTATCTCAAATAATATATAATAAACAATTGTTGAAAGTGTTAATATAATTTTAATTATTATTATTTTTAAATTTATTTTGAATAATATATATTAAATATTTTTAAAACTGTTGATAATAGAAAATAATATTTTTTAAAAATAATTTTTGCTGTTTGCATTTTTTATTGTATCTATTTTTTAAATGAAAATTATTCTTTAAAAAAATTTATTTTAAAAATATTTTTATGTTATTTGTTGATATAATTTCAGTTATTTTTATTTCTAAAATTATTTTGAATAATATATGTAATAGAAAATAGTATTTTTTATTATAATTTTCATTATTGTTATTTTTAAAAATTATTTAGATATAGATTAATTTTTTTTAAAACTATAGATAATAGAAAATAGTATTTGTTTGAAAAATAATTTATAAAATGATCTTTTTCTTTATTTTTTTTTTTCGTTTTTTGAGACTAGTCAGCCTCATAAATACCACATAGGCAAGTTAGATTACTGAACACACTCTTTGGTTAACATGTCATTTTTTTAGCAACTTTTGGGCGCTCTAGCGTAAAAGAAAATGAAAATTAAAAAAAAAATTTAAAGAAAGATACAGGGTTTAATTTGTTAATTCAAAAGAAACATGCCAAAAGTGGAATTTGGCAAAGTTAAAGGACAAAAATGGCAATTTCCTAGTACTATATATAAATTACTTTTTTCTTAGTGGTATAATTTTATGTGTTGTTCCTGACATGTAACTTGATATTAACTCCTCTAATAACCATAGAACTTGCTAAGAAGTAAGGTATCAACACATCGCTCATTAAATTATGTATGTGACTATATTGAATGTAGTAATCATATTTTAATTATTAAATATTCACAGATTAAGTGTGTATATCTTGTTGTACATGAATTAATATCTTTCATAGTTTCCTTGAAAAAAAAAAAAAATCTTCCATAGTTTTATGCACACACGTGCATTGGTATGCACTTGACACTAATTTATATGAAATGTGACCAGAGCTTTGTTAAACAAAACTGAGAGAAAGAAATCACAATAATATTCTTGTTCATGTTTTTAATGCTGAGGGTCCACATTGTACAAATACTACTTTCATATGAAAAAGACACTTTCTACTAGTTAATGCAAACATTAAGTTTTTAATCAAGCAGAATATAACCATGCATAAGTACATTAACTTAGTGGTTGTAGTCCTTTAGATGAAGTGGTAATGCCTCTCCTTTTCCATTCGAAAGACACGTTTGAGTCCCATCGGTAACATAGGCATTTATTTACTATATGGTGGTATCTATCTATCCAATGATAGCTCAAAGAATTTGACTTGTGTTTAGATCATGTAACAATATTCATGTAGTGATATTGAGGTATGATCGAATATAATTTTCTCTCTAAAAAAGGGTATGTTAACTCAATTTGTTTAAAGCGGAATTGTGAGAAAAATCTAAATTTTCAACCACACAAATCCTATCAAGAGTGGATCTTGCATGTATTAGTCCATAGCAAAAAACTGAAGCTTATATAGTATGTTAGTAGCATGCTTACATCTAAATTTTCAGCACTTGGAATATCTTCAATTTTTGCAGTCAGTTCCCCTATATCTTTCAGAAATGGCACCTCCCAAATATAGAGGAGCTTTTAATTTCAGTTTCCAATTC
>JACFYI010003675.1:170706-185383 GCA_014898755.1 Handroanthus guayacan
TACTCTCTTTCTTAACTATGAGATTTATGTTAATGTTGTGGTACATTTTAGTGGCTATTCACACTTGTTTGGTCAATAGGTGCGTAGAAAAGATACATCTAGTACAAGTAGGGCTTTTGACTTAATGCCAAGCTACAAGGCTCCTGATGTAATACCAAGCACTCAACAGAGCACTAGAACAAGCAATCCTAAGGAAAAAGTTCAAAGCAAAGCTAAAGAAACAGTTCCAAGAATTGAACAGCCAATGGCTTTGGTGAATCTCACCTGGGTACCTAGTGGGAATGTTATAACTCAAGATATGAGGTTCAGCAATGGAGGGAATGTTGGGCAGCCAAGTAAGAGAAAGGGAAAGAAAGTTGTTAGAGATTCAGAAGAATGTGTTCCATTGTATACCCAACAATAGAGTGTTCTTCACTACTACTTTTTTTGTTTGTAAATGTGACTTATCAAACACAATGATATTTTGGCTGGTCAGGGGTTGTATTACACTTTATTTTTGTTGGTTGACACTACAACAGTGTATTGATGCTGATGAATTTACTTATGAAATGGGAAATGTTTTGTTGCTTATGTTTATCTATTTCATTATTCTTTTGTTGTGTTCATTCTATTTGAATTGGGCATTGTACTGCTGTTGTGTGATTCAGTGGCGATGTCCATTTTGTCACCTGCTTGTGATATGTTGCTATGTTCATTGTTCAGTGCTGCTGTGTTCATTGTTCCTTTGCTATTTGAACTGTTTTTCAGTTGGGCATTGTACTGCTACTGTGTGATTATTTACCACTACTCTTTCTAATGTCAGAAGTTACCATAACTTGTTCAATTGCTTTTCATATTTTCCAGTGACAATGTCAACAAAGGATAAAAAATATAGAAATAAGATTACTTTATATTACCACTTGCAAAAGGGTTACAAAATGAGTTCATTATAAAAGATGGCACCACCTTACACATTTCTGCACTAACATACACTAAACTTACATAGAAAATCACATAATTAAGTACATGTACGCCCAAGATAAAACAAGTGCTACCCACAACCATTTCTCTCTTCTTTTCTTATGTTTCATTGCACATTTAACCTTCTTTAATTCATCTTCAATCTTGTTGATTCGCTAGAGTAAGCCAGGGATTATTTATCTTGATCTACTGCACATTGGCAAATCAACCCAGGCAAAATAAGAGCACCTTCCAGGTTCCTAAAAACAAGCAACATTTTCTAAATTTTAGACAAGAAAATGGCAACTAATAAAGAAATTAAAAATGCTCACTAATTTCATAATCAAGAATCACCATTCTTGAATTCAAAATTAGGAACCCTAATTTCAAAATCAAGAACCCTAATTTCAAAATCAGGTATTATTTGATCAATTTTAGAAAAACATACCCAGTAATTTCGTAATAAAAATCATAACCCATAATTGTCAATCCCAAAACACCTAATTTTCGAGACCAAAAACCCCTAATTTTTGAACCCAAGAATTTTGCCCAATCAAATCCAAAATAAAACCATAATGACAAAGTTGTATTCAAACTTACCCAAAAATTTTCACAAGCTGAATAGGGCAATCAACAAACATTCAATGAAGCAATAGCAATTTTCAAGGGAGCATGGAAGAAACCATGATTCTTACATTACTCCTAAGCTTCGATTGGATAATTGTTCCAAAGGTTCAAGCTTATCCACCTAATATCATCAAAGATCGAATACATTATGTTATATTCATCATTTATCCTGTTATTTCAACATATCTTATAAAGTAGAGTTTTAAGCTTACCAATATTGGATCCTAAGGAGAGTGTATGCAACTTTCCAAATCTTTCCCCTTTTCCTTATAACATTTTCGAAGTTTTGAAAGGTGAATATATATATATGTAGATGTATATTTATGAGGATAATTATAAATATTTTTCTAAGTATAGATATGTGTATATATATATATATATAGAGAGAGAGAGAGAGAGAGAGAGAGAGAGAGAGAGATGTGTGCAAGATGAGTGATATGGGTGTATGTATATAGGTAGAAAAGTGAGTTGCAAGAGCAGAATGTTGTCTTGCATTTAGTCTCCCTTTTATAGAAGAAGAGAAGGGCTTATTTGCAATTTTAATTGTTGTACGGGCTTGCCAATTGTTAAAGGGTGATTGGGTTTTATTATTCACTTGTTTCTTGCAAAAATCATTTTAATACGTGGAGTGGGTGAGGAAAATCCCTCAATTAAGGAGATAGTGGCCTATTTACTCTATATATATGTATATATGTATATATTTTTTTTGACTTTGTCTAGTAGAATTGAAAATAGATTGGGCTTAATTTGGGTTCGTTTGGGTCGAAAAATAAGTAGGAAAATTTTCGGATGCAAGAAAAATTTTTTGGTTGTGAGAAAACATTTTGGCTATAAGAAAAAATTTCGTGAAAACGATTTACCATTAGAAAAATAAAGGTTACATTCAATTAAGAAAATATTCAGGGTATTTGGGTTCATTTGGGCCAAAAAATACGTAGAAAAATTTTTGGATGCAAGAAAAATTTTTCAAATGTGAGAAAACATTTTGGTTATAAGACAAATTTTCGTGATCGTGAGAATGTTTCAACGTTAGAAAAATAAAGGTTTAAAAATTCAATTAAGGAAATTTTCAGGGTGTTATACTAATACGTGAATGTTGGGCTTTGGGAGCTTCACGGGAGATGATTGGACGATATCGGATCATCAAGCTAGATCCTGAGGCTTCTCTAATGTTGTGTAGTTCTGAAGGAACCTGGAGGTCGATTTTCAATGGGCTATTCTAAGGCATGCAGTCGATCGTGCCTAATGAAATCCCCTTTAGTGGCCACTCAAGGATAAGGTCGGAGGAACAAGGTTGAATGTTATATTAAGAGCGATGAGTGTGACAGACTCACCAAACATTAGTTCTGCCTTAAATGTTATAGTTATAATTGTTGTTGAGCTTTTTTGAACACTATGATTGCTTGCGAATCCATGAAATCATTTATCCTTGAAATTCTTGTAAATCTTGAACATGTTGATTGGTATGCCCCTTTATCTTTAGGTTATAGCTATAATACTGGCAAAGTCAATTGACGTATCTCTTTAATTCTACTATTTGTAGGGAATTAATTTTAGGATTTTCATGGCGAGTTCAAGGACTTAAGAACTATGTCTATTTTGTATTATTGATATTTGTAATAGTGATAAGTATGGTTTTGTATCATTTGATTTGGAGTTGTGTTATGTTTAAAATGACAATGTATTGGGTATTTGATGTTGATCAATGAGTTATTGAGGTTTTTAGTTTAGTAACCCTACTCACAGGTAATGTTTTCATCCTAGGAGTGGATGCTCTAGGATCTGGGGCATTACGGTTGGTATTAGAGCTTAGAACATGAAAACCTTGTTATGACAAGTTATAGAGTATTTGACATAGCATTTTACCTTATTTCTATTTATTTTTACTAACCTTATTTGATTTCTTGTTAACGTGGGTAGGATGACAAGGGTAAAAACAAGGTTAATGAATGGATTAGTTCGGAATTGGACCATAGTATGAGCGGGAGCAAATTGGTCCATTAAAGTAGCAAAAGGTGATTGATTATGAAGTGTTGCTAGAGGAGAAGGATAAAGAGATAGAGTACTGGAAGAACGCATGCCTAAAACAACATTGACTCTCCCAAGATTATAACAAGTGGGCAAAAAAGGCGATGGAGATGGAGAAGATGGTAGCTAGGCACCATGGATAGTGTTTCAATTTTAAGAACATGGCAGCCCAAAACCGATCTTATTTTGCCCAACTTAATCGAAATTTGATGGCCTAGTTCGAAAACACTTTAAGGCAAGTATTGGACTCAGTGGCAAGAATGGAGTGGGTCGATCAAGATTATGCCAAGAATGAGTTCGTGCCAAGGTTTGAGGAGCCCTAAGTACCGTCAATGTTTGGGGATGGGATAATGAAGAATATGATGCCATTTCCAATGGAGCCTAATCACGGTACGAGCCATAGAGCGGGAACATCTAACGTGTCGAATAATATAAAGAGGGGCGAATGGAGATAAAGGCTGATGGCATGCATGAGTGTCAGATCTCCATCACTTCCCATCCAGGTACATACTATGGGCGATGATTTAGCATGGGTTGAGAGAACATTGGAGGAGCTAGAGGACATTGGTTTGGATAGGGGAATTGGAAGCAGTATTGATGGTAATAGGGAAAGTGATGGTGATGACGAAGTTGGCAACGATGTAAGCAATGGCGGAGTTGGAGACTGGTGTTATTTGAGGAACTTCGAGCACCCAAGACTCCTAATAATGTAGAACTACCTTACCGCAACAAAGCCCCCATGAACAGATACTTCTTGCATGTAATGAACCACAAGAACAAATGCCTCCAAGAAACGAACATGCAGTTGAACTATTTTTTACCTTGCTATAATAATTCTTGAATCAAGGCCGTCAATAAGTAAATCAAGAGTGTGGGCAGGAAGAGGATTCAGAAGATAAAATATTGACATGATTTTTACAATTTAACCTACCCAGGTTCAAAGGTGAACCAAATGACGAAAAGGCAAAATCCTAGCTGATAGAGGTTAAAAAAAATTTTCGAGTGTTAAATTACTCGAAATTGCAAAATGTGAAGTATACCACCTTCATTTTTAAAGAAACGACATATCATGGGTGGCGAATAATTGAACGAAGATGGGAAAGAGAGAAAGTTGAAGGAATATGGGAGGAATTCAAAACTTAATTCTTGAGAAAGTACATCCCCCAGGTAGTTAGGGATATGAGAAAAAAAGAATTTATGAATTTGATTTAAGGGACACTTACGGTAGCCAAGTACGAGGTCGAATACAGTCGGCTAATTCAATATGTACCACACCTTCTTGCAGATGAAGAGAGGAGGAGAAAAAGGTCTGTTGAAGGCCTTCAGCCCGAGTTAAGGCAATTATTGGCTATTGGTCATCCCCCAACGTATAATAGTACAGTGGTGATGGCAATGGAGCTGAAGGCAGAATTTTAGGAGCTCCAAAAAATTGATGAAAAGAGAAAAGGGAGGTGGTCAGAAAAATCTGACCAAAAAAGGAGAAAGAAATACTTCTATGGAAAGAAACCTAAGATAGGAAATATAGCAAACACGGATGGTAAGGGCAAGGCTTTAGCAACTGGGGGGAGAGAAAATTGTGAATTCTGTGGAGGCACTTCACATACTGAGAATCAATACTAGAAAAAGTAAGGGAAATGTTTGATCTATAGAAATGCCTAGCATACAATAAAGGACTGCTCGCTAAACCGCAAGAATGTGAATGCCAGGCTACAAAACCAGCCATATTAGATTCAGCTTGATGTCCCTAAGTTAAACCCCGAGCTTATGCCCTAATCAAAAAAGAAGGAGTGGACCTTACTCAAGTGCTAGAAGGTAAGGTCATAATCCAAAATTTTATATGCAAAGTGTTGTTTGATTCTAGTGCTACACATTGCTTTATCTCAATTAATTGTGCAAAATGAAATGGCGTAACCCCTGAAAATATAACAATTCCTTATGAAATCCACACGTTGGTAGGAGGATGCTATGAGATTTGTGTTAGATATCCTCACTGCCCTGTGAACATAGAAAATCAGGAATTCATGGCACACCGCATTGAACTGCGAATCCAGGATTATGACCTTATCCTAGGAATAGATTGGCTATATCAACACTAAACAATAGTAGACTATTTTGCTAAGACAATCAGGCTAGGTACTATACTTGGGGTTGGTATTAACAGCATCCCCAAGAGCGATGGTTTAATTGCCATTTCTGCTATAAAGGCTAGAAAAATCATCAAGAAATAAGGATAGGGATTTCTGGACTACCTGATTAATAAACCTCATGATAAGGTTAAATTGAAAGATGTGAAAGTAGTTAACGAATTTTCAGAAGTATTTCTTGAGGAATTAAATTTTCTTACCCCAGATCTTGAAATTGAGTTTGTAATAGAAACTAGTCCTAGGGTAATGCCATTCTTTAAAACTCCCTATAGAATGGCACCAGTAGAACTAAAAAAAATTGAAGGGGCAATTGCAAGAACTACTGGATAAAAATTTTATACAACCGGGCTCTTTCCCTTGGGGAGCTCTGATTCTGTTTGTGAAAAAGAATGATGATTCACTAAGAATGTGTATTGATTACAGGGAATTCAATAAAGTAACCATAAAAAACAAATACCCTTTGCCCCATATTAATGAATTATTTGATCGCCTTTAGGGGTCTGCAATATATTGTAAGTTAGATCTGCATCAACTGTATTATCAATTGAAAATACGGGAAGCAGACATCCCCAAAACTGTATTTAATTTATGTTATGGATACTTTGAGTATGTAGTAATGTTATTTGGATTGACAAATGCCCCTGCGGCATTTATGGACTTAATGCATTGAGTATTTCGTCCATACCTCGATTGCTTTGTGGTGATTTTCATAGGTGACATTCTGGTTTATTCTAAGTCAGAGAAAGAAATGAAGAGCATTTACGGATTGTCTTTCAAACTCTTAAGGAGCACAAGTTGTACACCAAATTCAGTAAGTATGAATTTTAGCTGAAAAGAGTAACCATTCTGGGGCATATAATTTCTCAGAATGGACTAGAAGTCAACCCAAAAAAAGTAGAGGCGGTTCTCAATTGGAAAAGACCTGAGACCGTTACTAAAGTGATAAGTTTTTTGGGATTAGGGGAATATTATTGAAAATTCATCTAGAATTTCTCTAAGCTAGCTGGTTCTCTCATAATGTCAACATAGAAAGATCAATGTTTTGTGTGGGACCAGCAATGCGAAGAAAGTTTCTTGGAGATAAAGAAAAGACTGACGTCAACACTAGTACTCATACTACTCAATAGGTCATAATAGTTCACTGTATATATAAATGCCTCAAAGAAAGGACCGGGGTGTGTGTTAATGCAGAAAGGTAAAGTGATCACGTATGTCTCAAAAAAGTTGAAAAATCATGAGCAGAACTACCCTACTCATGATTTAGAATTGGCAATAGTTGTTTTTGCTGTGGCCAAGTGGCACCATTATTTGTATGGAGCCAAGCTAAAAGTTTATACGGATCACAAAAGCCTAAATATATTTTCAGTCAGAAAAGTCTAAATTTGAGGCAGAGCCGGTGGATGGAGTTTTTGAAAGATTATGATTTCACCATTATATATCACTCTGACAAGGTGAATATTGTTGCCGATGCTCTAAGTCGGAAAGGAAGATTAACAAACATGAGCATATACCTTGAGTTGTGCAGTGAGATTTTAAAGGCCTAAAAAAAAGATGAATGGATGCAAAAACTCAAAGCCTCAATGGGGCCCAAATTCAGAATGGATGCAGATGGATTATTGAGAGTTAAAAATAGGATATGCGTACCTGTAAGAATGAGGAAAAGAGCGCTATTTGCAGCATATCAAACTAAGTACTTGATACATCCCGAAGGTACAAAGATTACATGGACTTGAAGCATAAGTTCTGGTGGGAAGGGATGAAAAAAGATGTAGTTGATTATATTCAGAAATATCTAACTTGTCAACTTGTGAAAACAATGCGTCAGAGACCGTTCGAGAAATTACGACCATTCCCAATCCCAAGTTGTAAATGGGATCAGATCACAATGGACTTCGTAGTAGGTTTACCTGTAATAAGAGGAGGATGTCATAGTATTTGGGTAATAGTTGATAGGCTTATGAAGTCAACACTCTTTTTATCTGTCAAAACCCAATACAATATTAAAAAACTCGCCAAAATCTATGTCAAGGAGATAGTGCGATTACATGGGATTTCTCAAAGTATTGTCTCTGACAGAGATCTGAAATTTACGGCGAGATTATAGAGAAGTTTACAAGAACATCTAAGGGCAAAATTGCTATTCAGTACTGCAGCTCATTCACAAATTGACGGCTAGTCAGAAAGGATAATTCAAACACTAAAAGATATGCTAAGGGCTTGTGTTTTGAATTTTTCTAAAAATTGGGATAGGTATCTACCTCTAGTAAAATTTGCCTATAATAACAACTCTCAAGCTCCATACAGATTGCACCTTCTGAAGCTCTATATGGCAAAAAATATAGATCACCTCTACATTGGGATTTGGAAGAAACAAGGTGTACTTCAAGTAGAGGGAAGGCCAAACTATGACTTGAGATGATACAGGAAGCGATTGAAAAGATCCAGATCATTGAGAAAAATATGAAAGCGGCTCAAAATCACCAGAAAAATTATGCAAACCGGCGATGAAAAGACTTAAAATTTCACATTGGGGATTGAGTATTTCCAAAACTCGCCCCACAAAAAGGAATTTGGAGAATGGGCAAGAGCGGAAAGTTAACTTCAAGATATGCGGGAACTTTTGAGATTGTCGAACGAATCGGTCCAGTGGCATATAAATTAGAACTTCCGCCCAACGTCACAGGAATCCATAATGTGTTCCATGTCTTTCAGCTACAAAAGTACCATCCAGATCCCTCGCACATCATAAAGCATATCAGTGTGCCTATCCAAGGTGATCTCTCGTATGTAGAGCAACCCATATGTATCCTAGATTACAAGTCTGAGCGTTTAGGAATTGAAGGATACCCTTAGTCAAAATGTGGGAGAAATATCTTTATCTATTCGAATAAAGGTACGAATTTGGGGACCAAATTCTTTTAAGGGGGAAAGAGTGTAACAATCCAAAAATTCCACTAATTATATTTTCAAATCTTCACTTTTCAAACTTAAAACTTTTTCACATCTATTAGTGATTTCTTTCTTGACCATTTGAGATTTTTCTAATGAGAAAAATATTTCATTGCATCTACCAAAATTTTTCTTGCACTAAAATTTAATCCAAAGCATCCTTTTTGGCCCAAAATAAGATTTATCATTGGCCCAAAACTTAGCCCAAGGTCTCAAAGCCCAATCTTCAAATTTTCAAAAAAAAAAATACAAAAATAAAATACAAAATCTGAAAATGGATTTAGCCAAATTTGAATCCCTTGAAAGGGGCAGATATTGTCATTTTTTTAATGCCAAAATTTTTTGGACCAAGTTTAATTACATGAGGAACAATTTGGCAAAACCATCTACACTTCTCTATAAATAAGTGAAAGTAGGCAAAATGCAAGACATTCTTGCATTTTCATTTCAAAGATTTGTCTATCTTCTACCCCCTTCTTTTCCTTCTTCCTCTACAAACATATAGCATATAAATAAAATTAGAAATATTTCTATATCATATCACGTTCTTCCAAAAATTTCTTCAAGACACTTACAGATTTGAAAAGGAAAAAGAGTAGGAAAATATACTCTCTTAAAAGCTCATATCTTGGTAAGCCTGATGTTAACTTGTAGGATAAGTAATATGAAGTATAAGATGGAATGTAGTGTTTAAATAGCTTTTGATATTTTTAGGTGGTTTAGCTTGAAGCTTTTGAGGGATCCTTGGATTAAAATCTTGGCTTGAGAGATAAGAGTTATGGCTATAATCCCTTTGGCTCCATGTTCTTGTTATTGCCACATGATCTATTATCCCTTTAGATAGAATATTTGTTGATTTTGGCCTTGAATGACCATATCTATGGAACCATTAGACCTAAGAAACCCAAAATATGTTTTAAAACATTTGTCTTGCCATTCTCAGGACCTTTACTATGAAAATTTTGGGGACAAACTTAGAGAATTATTGGTTGAAGAAATAAGTGGTGTTACGGACTTAAAATTGAGTAATTTCTTAAATTAGTTTATGTTTTGGAGTCATAAAGTTCAAAACCAACATTCTGCCATATTTTTGAATTTTTCAAAAAAAAAAAAAAAGTTTTTCGACACTCAAGAGCGCATTCCAATGGCTTCAGCCACTCAGCGCCTAAATGAATACTCAAGCGCCCAACTCCAGTAGCCAAAAGTACTATTTCGGTGCTAAAGCGCTCAACCAAGCGTTCAAGTGCCATTCGAGTAACCAAATATTTTCACTTTAACCCCAATTTACTACTCTAAGTTCATGATACAGTTCTTTAGGATGTTTTAAAACTTCAAAATAATTTTCTTAAGTTTGAGGCTCAAATCCAATCAAATGTTAAGTTTGATAGTCACTTGTATCGTTGGAATATCTAGCATATGTCTGTTCCTTTGAACCCTCATACATAAATATTGGGCCATGGGAACTTCCGGGGAGGGGGGGTTATTAGACGATATCGAATCGTCAGTATAGATCCTGAAGCTTCTCTACTGTTGGGTAGTTCCGAGAGAACCTGGAGGTAGGTTTTCAAGGGGCTATTCTAAGGCACGTGGTCGATCGTGCCCAATGTAATCCCCTTGAGTGGCTACTTGTAACACTTCGAAAATTTTCCTAATTACGATTTTAATCCAATATTTTTCTAACGAAAAATATGTTTTATGATCACAAAAAAATTTTTAGTACCCAAAATATTTTTTATACATCCGAAAAATTTTCTTACACTTGGAAAAATTTCTTAATCGTCATTTCAGCCCAAACGAGTCACTTAGGCCCAAAGACTTGGCCCAATTTGATTGAAAAATCAACCCAAAGCCCAACCTAAATGATCAAAAAAATAAAAAAAATAGAGAAAATATCTAGCAAATCGGCAACCCCCACTTTGAGGAGATTTCCTCAACAACTTTCACCAACCATTGTCCTAAAGCTTGTTCAAGAAGCTTGGAGAATTTAGTAGACAACCCTTGGTTAAATTTTTCTTTGCTATGAAGTCCCTCATTTTTCCTATATAAATAAGATGGATTGTGCTAGTGGGTATTCTTGCTCATTGCTTGACAATTCCCTCACTCTATACTTCATATTTCATATAAGTTATTTGCTCTTAACAATCCTCTCTCTATATATATACATATACTTCTATAAATTTTACTAAGAAAAGAAAATATATTATTATTTGAAAAGGGGATGAAGAAGGGAGACACTCACCTTGAACCTTATTGGTAAGCTTGGAACTTAGTAGATGAGAAGTATATGAATTCTTGAGGCTTATGAAATTATAGCCTAACATGATATATATAATTTTTGGTTTCAGGAGGCTAACTTCAATTCTTGGATCATCTAACTTCGAATTCCCAAAAGCTTAGGACCAATATAAGATTTATGGCATTTCCTCCTTTGGCTTTACATGTTGAAATTCTTGTTTATTCTTGACTTAAAATATGCTATGGAGCATTATGTTCGGTTTTGTGATATTTCGTTGATTTATTGGGTCCATATCCATCTTTAATGATGATTTGAACTCCTTGAATGACATGAAACCTCATTCCCGCTATGAATATGATTTTGAGACTTTGGACCATTGGACAAACGTAAAGTTTGAAGCAAAAATGGAAGGAAAATGACTATAGACATAAAATCGATCTTTTTCACCTCAAACTTGTAAAATCAATTCGAAAATAAAAATTTTAGAAATCTTGCTTAAAAATTGGATTTTTGGAAGTCTAATTTTTGGACAAAAAAAAAAGTTACTGTTCACGGTATTGTTCACCGTGCAGACCGGCATGAATAGTGGTGCGAATGCGCCTGGGGTAGTAGCCTTGGGCCGTTCTGCGCGTCTGTGCCCGTTTTTGCATGTGGACGCACCCGGGACAGACCCCAAACTTTTTATTTTGACCTCTTTTGCTATTTTAAGCCCATTTTTCACCTCATTTCAATGATTTAAAATTTTCAAAACGATTATTTCCTTAATACAAGGTTTGAATCAAATGAATTTTGAAATTGACAATCGTCACCGATTGATTTTTGTCCATATTTCATTTCTTTAAAAATATTTAAGACTTCAAAATAATTTTTCCTAAGTCCGAGGTCCAAATTCGAATCGTTTATTTGAATCGATCAATCGTTTGAATTCCTGGACATTGTAGCTATATGTTTTTGATATATTCCATTTGTTCCCAATTCGAACTGTTTGTTTGAATCGATTGATCGTTTGAATTCGTGGCCATTGTGGCTAGATGTTTCTAATATGTTCCCTCTGTTCCAATTTGAATCGTTTGTTTGAATCGATCGATCATTCGAATTCGTCACCATTTTGGCTATATGTTTCTAATATGTTCCGTTTGTTTCAAAATCAAATCGATTGTTTGAATTTGTGGCCATTGCAGCTATATGTTTCTAAAATGTTCTCTCTGTTCCAAATTGAATCGTTTGTTAAATTTAATGGCTATATGTAATCGTGCCCCAATAGGGCTAGTATTTTGAATATGTTCTGTTTATTTTGAAATTCGTGCCCACTATATGTTTGAACATGTTCTGTTTGTCCTGAACCTATAAGAACGAACGAACAAATATTAGGCCCTGAGAATTTCTCAGGAGGATTTGATTGAGCGATATCGGATCGACGGTTGAAACCCTTGGGGATTCCTGCATGTTGGGTGGTTCATAGGGACCCTGGAGGTAGGGTTCCCAAAAGACTGCTCTTGAGACTCGTGGTCGATCGTGCTGCGGTAGCTATGTCTCAATGTAAGGATGGCTCTCCTCAAGTGGCTACTTGAAGAAGCAAAATGGAGGGATAAGGTTCTATGAATGTTATATGAATATTTGGGAGTGACGAGGGTGACATATCCACCAAATGATTGTTTTAGCCTTATATGTTTGTTGGCATGAATGTGATAAAATTTATAAGCTATTTGTTCGTTTCGATTCGATATTCGCTATCACAATCATGTTTTGTTCTTGTCATACCTCTTGCTCACTCTTGTACTCCTTGTCCTATGCTATAAGTCTTGTTGGGTTATTGGACTTATGATTTCACCATTTACTATGTACGGAGTCAATTGTAGGAAACGTTCTAAGGTTTTGGGAATTATATGTTAGTATTTTGGACTTCTTGGGTTGATGTATATGTATCATGCTTAGTTGAAATTTGAATGGGTTATAGAAATAAATGGTTGTATCCTTTGGGATCTTTTGGTGTATTATGGAACGTAAGTTGTAATTTTGAAAAATTTCGGCCTGTATTTTAGTTAAGCTATGGAATTTATGTCATGGGTATGTTAAAAAATTTTTCTTGTAGTTTTTAGTTAGTTTTTTTTCGATAGAGTAACGTTTCGGACCTAGAGGCGGATGCTCTAGGATCCAGGGCATTACACCACTCAAGGGTGAGATTGGAGGAACAAGGTTGAATGTTATGTTAGGAGCGATAAGGGTGAAAGACCCACCAAACACTAATTCTACGTTAAATGTTATCATTATAATTGTTGCTGAGCTTTTTTGAACTCTATGATTCCTTGTGAATCCATGAAATGGTTTATCCTTGAAATTCTTGTAAATCTTATTGAATTCTTGAACTCTTGATGGTATCCCCTTTGCCTTTCGGTTATAGTTATAATTCTTGCTAAGTCAGTGAACTTATCTCTTTAATTCTACTATTTGTAGGGAATTAATTTCAGGATTTTCATGGTGAATTCAAGAACTTGAGAACTATGTTTATTTTGTATTATTGATGTTTGTAATAGTGATAAGTATGGTTGTGTATCTTTTGATTTGGAGTTGTGTTACGTTTAAAATGACAATGTATTGGGTATTTGATCTTGATCAATGAGTTATTGGAGTTTTTAGTTTAGTAATCCTACTCATAGGAAACATTCTAGGAGCGGATGCTATAGGATCCGGGGCATTACAATTTTAAACAAATAATGCTTTTGAATAAATAATACTTTTAAATAAAATAAATAATTTTTAAGTAAATAAATATTTTTTATAAATAAAAAATATTGTTAAATAAATATAATATGAAGCTTTGTAAAAATTCAAGGGTTGTTTTTTTTTAAGAAGGGTAATTTTGTAATTTATAAATTATAATCTATTCCTAATATATTGAAAATAGCTAATATCATGGGAGCGAGAATAAATAGATAATCTCATACTTTTGGGAAGTGGCATTCCTAGGGGAATGAGAATTCCATTAATCTTTAAGTCTTGCCAATCAAGTGTTTTGGAATGAATTAAGGGATGCTCATAGCATTCGTGTCTCATTCCTGCATACTAATCATGCCATAAAGATTTAATCCTCAAACTAAACTATTGCCATTCAATTACACCCCAAGAATAATTCAAGCCCATATTCGTACCTAGAATTGTAACCTAACTTCACATCTTCTCTATATAAATCCTCAATCAAATAACTAAATCCTCTTCTTATCAATGTCAATCTTAAAAATTATAACCTAAGCTTTAATACCATTGAAAGTCACCCCTAAATATGGGACATAATACGAGAACGCTTGCCAAGTCCAAGGGACCCAGAAACATTAAACGCATAATCAAAACATACTAAAATTCAAAAAGCATCATTCGAAATTACAAAAATTATTGTGAGGAATAATAAACAACTCCAACATCATTCCTAGGAAGTAGAAACCAATCTCTGCTAACTATAATCAATGGAAAATCATCTTGAACAATAAACTAATTCTCAATTAGAAACAACGAAACTTCTATCATAACAGGGAACTATGAAAGGAATTTCATCACCGGCCGGAAAACTAGTCATCTTCAATATTCTCCACTAGGGAATAATAGTCATAAATCATATCAGCGCTACATTGTGCTTATACTAGATTTGAGCAAATAAATATGCAATATAGTAAACAACAAGAAAAAAGTTCATAGGAACATTAACTTCCAAAATTATTCGATTTTGCAATCGGCATACAATATTAACTAATCACATTTT
>JACFYI010003675.1:192526-202885 GCA_014898755.1 Handroanthus guayacan
GGCGGGAGCATAGATTCTGGAAGAGATTTGTAGGTGATGTTCAAGAATATGAGATCGAGTAATGATTCACTTGTTTGTCTAATTCACCTCATTCTCAGTTGCTTTATGATTTTGTTGTTTAGGGATTGCCAATAAGGCATTTGCATGGGCATGGATGTTCGCTAAGTTAGTAATAGTTAAGTGTTGATTGTTAATAATTGTTATTGGTGGGTTATTGAACTACTTAGGTGTGAATTATTAAATGAAAGTTTATTTAGTCTTATGGAAAATGTGGAAAATGTGCTACGAGTCGAATGATCCATTTCTTCATATTTTGTCAATAGTTTTTCTCTTGTCCAAGGTTCAAATCCACATAGGCAAATGTAAGAGTCTCAATTCATCATCATCAAAGTTTTGGGGCTCATAAGTTAAATGAGAACCACAAGGAATCAAATAAAACTCAATCAATATATTACGAGGAATAGGGCAATCAACAAACATTCAATAAAGCAATAGCAATTTTCAAGGGAGCAAGGAAGAAGCCATGATTCTTACATTAGTCCTAAGTTTCGATCGGATAGTTGTTCCAAAGGTTCAAGCTTATCCACCTAATATCATCAAAAATTAAATACATTATGTTATATTCATCATTTATCCTCCTTTTTCAACATATCTTATAAACTAGAGTTCTAAGCTTACTAATATTGGATCCTAAGGAGAGTGTATACAACTTTCCAAATCTTTCCCTTTTTCCTTGTAATATTTTCTAAGTTTGAAAGGTTAATATATATATTATACGTTTATGAGGAAAATGATAGATATTTTTCAAAGTATAGATATGTGTATATATATACAGAGAGAGAGAGAGAGAGAGAGAGATGTGTGCAAGATGAGTGATATGAGTGTATGTATATAGATAGAAGAGTGAGTTGCAGGAGTAGAATGTTGTCTTGTATTTAATCTTTCTTTTATAGAAGAATAGAAGGGCTCATTTGCAACTTTAATTATTGTAAGGGGTTGTCAATTGTCAAAGGATGATTGGATTTTATTAATCATATATTGCTTGAAAAAATCATTTTAGTACATGAAGTGGGTGAGAAAAATTCCTCAATCAAGGGGATAGTGACCGATTTGTTCTGCATATATGTATCTATACATATATATATATTTTAATTTGTTGGGTAGAATTGAAAATAGATTGAGCTAAATATTTAAGCTTAATTTAGGTTTGTTTGGGTCAAAAAATGCATAAAAAAATTTTCGGATGTAAAAATTTTTTAGATATGAGAAAACATTTTGGCTACAAGAAAAATTTTCATGATCATCAAATGAATTGATGTTAAAAAAAAAAGGTTTAAAAATTCAATTAAGAAGATTTTCGGGATGTTACACTAATGTGTAAATGTTGGGCTCTGGGAACTTCGGGGGGGGATGATTGGACAATATCGGATCATCAGTCTGGACCCTAAGACTTCTCTAATATAGAGTAGTTCGGAGGAAACTTAAAGGTAGGTTTCCAAGGGGCTATTCTAAGGCACACGATTGACCGTACCTAATGTAATCCCTTTAAGTGGCCACTCAAGGGTGAGGTCCAAGGTTGAATGTTATGTTAGGAGCGATAAGGGTGACAGACCCACCAAATACTAGTTTTGCCTTAAATGTTATCGTTATAATTATTGTTGAGCTTTTTCGAACTCTGTGATCACTTGCAAATCCATGAAATCTTTATCCTTCAAATTCTTGTAAATCTTATTGAATTCTTGAACTCTTGAACATGTTGATTGGTATACCCATTTACCTTTAGGTTATAGCTATAATACTTGTGAAGTCAGTGGACTTATTATTTTAATTCTACTTTTTGTTGGGAATTAATTTCAGGATTTTTGTGGCGAGTTCAAGGACTTGAGAACTATGTTTATTTTGTATTATTGATGTTTGTAATAGTGATAAGTATGATTGCGTATCTTTTGATTTGGAGTTGCGTTATGTTTAAAATGACAATATATTGGGTATTTGATGTTGATCAATAAGTTATTGAGGTTTTCAGTTTAGTAAGCCCACTCACAGGTAACGTTTTCATTGTAGAAGCGGATGCTCTACGATTCGGGGCGCTACAGATGGTATCAGAGCTTAGGATAGGAAAACCTTATTATGATGAGTTTTAGAGTATTTGACATAGCATTTTACCTTTTTTCTATTCATTTTTACTGACCTTGTTTGATTTCTTGTTAACGCGGGTAGGATGGACAAGGGTAAAAACAAGGTTGATGAATGGACGGATTCGAAATCGAAACATAGTACTGGTGGGAGCAATATTGGTCCATTAAAGAAGCAAAATGTTCTGCTAGAGGAGAAGGATAGGGAGATATATTGGAATACGCATACCTAAAACAACACCGACTTTTCCAAGAATATAGCAAGTAGGCGAAAAGGGAGATAGAGATGGAGAAGATGGTAGCTAGGCACCATCGACAGTGTTTCAATCTTAAGAACATGGCAGCCTAAAACGTGCCCTATTTTGCCCAACTTAATCGAAATATGATGGCCCAGTTCAAAGACGCTTTGCAAAAAAAAATCGGACTCAATCGTAGGAATGGAGTGGGTCACTCAAGGCTATGCCAAGGATGAGTTCATGCCAAGGTTTGAGAAGCGTTGAGTACTGTCGATGTTTGGGGATGGGATAATGAAGAATATGATGCCATTTTCGACGGAGCCTAATCAGGGTGTGAGCCATGGAGCAGGAATGTCCAACTCGCTAAATGATGGAAGGAGGGGCGAAAGGAGGTACAGGTTGACATAATGCATAAGTATTAGGCCCCATTCACCTCCTATCCATGTGTACACTACGGACGATGATTTAGCATAGGTTGAGAGATGGTTGGAAGAGCTAGAGGATGTTGGTTTGGATAGGAGAATTGGAGGGGGTATTGATGGTAACGATGGAGGTGATGGTGATGAAAGAGTTGGCAATGATAGAAGTAATGGCAGAGTTGTAGACAGGTGTTATTTGAGGAGCTTCAAGCACCCAATACTCCCAATAATGTGGAAAATACCCTACCGCGACAAGGCCCCTGTGAAGAAATACCCTCTGCATGTAATGAATCGCAAGGACAGATGCCTCCAAGAAATGAACCTACAATTGAACAATTTCTCACCTTGTTGCAACAATTATAGAATTAAGGTCGTCAGCAAGTAAATCAAGAGCGTGGGCAAGAAGAGGATTCGGAGGATAAAATATTGACACGATTTTTACAATTTAATCTACCTAGGTTCAAAAGTGAACCAAATGACCAAAACACAAAATCCTAGCTGACAAAGGTTGAGAATATTTTTCAAATATTAAATTACTCGAAATCGCAAAAGGTGAAGTACGCCACCTTCCTTCTTAACGAAGCGGCACATCATGGGTGACGAGTAATTAAACAAAGATGGGAAAGAGAGGAAGTTGATGGAACATGGGAGGAATTCAAATTGAATTCTTGAAAAAGTACATCCTTCAGGTGGTTAGAGACATGAAGGAAAAAGAATTTATGAATTTGATTCAGAAAACACTTACGGTAGCCAAGTACGAGGCCGAATACAATCGGCTAATTCAATATGCACTGCATATTCTTGTGGATGAAAAGAGGTGGAGAAAAAGGTTTGTCAAAGGCTTTAAGCCTGAGTTAAGGCAACACTTGGCTATTGATCGTCCCTTAAACTATGATAGTATAGTGAATATAGCAATGGAGTTGGAGGCTAAATTTCAGGAGCTGCGAAAAATTGATGGAAAGAGAAAAGAGAGATGGTCAGGAAAATCTTACCAAAAAAGAAGAAACAAGGTTTCTATGGAAAGAAACCTGAGATAGGAAATACAGCAAACACGGATGGTAAGGACAAGGCTCTAGTAGTTGCAAGGAAAGGAAATTGCGAGTTCTATGGAGACACTTCACATACTGAGGATCAATGCTGGAAAAAGCAAGAGAAATGCTTGATATACAAAAATGCCCAGCATATATAATAAAGGACTGCTCGCTGAACCGCAAGATTGTGAATATCGGGACACAAAACCAGCGACAGCAGGGCTCAACTAGACATCCCCAAGTTAAAGCCTGAGCTTATGTTCTAGTCGGAGAGAAAGAAGTGGACCTTACTCAGATGGTAGAAGGTAAGATTCTAATTCAAAATTTTATATGTAAAGTATTGTTTGATTCTAGTGCTACGCATTCCTTTATCTAAATTAATTGTGCAAAATGAAATGACCTGGCCTATGAAAATATAAAAACTCCCTATGAAGTGCGCACTCCGATAGGAGGATGTTATAAGATTTGTGTTAGATATCAGCACTGCCTATGAACATAGAAAATTAGGAATTCATGGCATACCTCATTGAACTGATAATCCAAAATCATGACCTTATCCTAGAGATGGGGTGGTTGTATCAGCACTAAGCTATAGTGAACTGTTTTGCTACGATAGTCTGCCTAGGTATTAAAGTTGGGGTAGGTATTAACAGCACCCCCAAGGGCGATAGTTTAATTACCATTTCTGCTGTAAAGGCCAGAAAAATTATCACGAAAGAAAGGTAGGGATTTCTGGCCTACCTGATTAATGAACCCCGAGATAAGGTTGAATTAAAGGACATGAAGACAGTTAATGATTTCTAGAAGTATTTCCTGAGAAATTAAATTCACTACTCCTAGATCGAGAAATTGAGTTTATAATAGAAATTATTCCTAGGGTAATACCATTCTCTAAAACTCCCTACAGAATAGTACTAGTAGAACTAAAAAAATTGAAGGAGAAATTACAAAAACTGCTAAATAAGAATTTTACAGGATCAAGTTCTTCCCCTTGGGGAGCGTCGGTTCTGTTTATGAAAAAAGATGGTTCACTAAAAATGTGTATTGATTACAGGGAATTAAATAAAATGATCATAAAAAACAAATACCCTTTGTCCCATATTATTGAATTGTTTGATCGCCTTTAGGGATCTGCAATATATTCTATGTTGGATCTGCGTCAAGGGTATTATCAATTGAAAATACGGAAAGCAAACATCCCCAAAACTGTATTTAATTCTCATTATGGATACTTTAAGTTTGTAGTAATATTGTTTGGGTTGGCAAACACCCCTGCGGCATTTATAGACTCAATGCATTGAGTGTTTCGTCCAAACCTCGATTGCTTTGTGGTGATTTTCATAGATGTCATTCTTATTTTTTCTAAGTCATAGAAAGAATATGAAGGGCATTTACGGATTGTCTTTCAAACTCTTAAGGAGCACAAGTTGTACACCAATTTAATAATTGTGAATATTGGCTAAAAAAAATAAACTTTCAGGGGCATATAATTTCTCAGAATTGACTAGAAGTCAACCTAGAAAAGGTAAAAGCGGCCCTCAATTGAAAAAGACTTGAGACCGTTACTGAAGTGAGAAGTTTTCTAGAACTATCAAGGTACTATTGAAAATTCATCCAGAACTTCTCCAAGTTAGCTGATTCTCTCACAAAATTAACACAAAAAGATTGATGTTTTGTGTGGAACCAGCAGTGCGAGGAAAGTTTCTTGAAGCTAAAGAAAATATTGACGTCGACACCACTACTCAACTGCTCAACGGGTTAGAAGAGTTCACTGTATATATAGATGCTTCAAAGGAAGGATTAGGGTGTGTATTAATACAGAAAAGCAAAGTGATTGCATATGCCTCAAGGAAGTTAAAAAATCATTAGCAGAACTACCCTACTCATGATTTAGAATTAGCAATAGTTATTTTTGCCTTACTCAAATGGCGCCATTATTTGTATAGAGCCAAACTAGAAGTTTATACGGATCACAAAAGCCTTAAATATACTTTTAGTCAGAAAAGTCTAAATTTGAGGTAGAGACAGTGGATGAAATTTTTGAAGGATTATGATTTGACCATCATATATTACCTTGACAAGGTAAATGTCCTTGCCGATGCTCTAAATAGGATTGGAAGATTAACAAACATGAGCATATAACCTGAGTTGTACAATGAGATGTTAAAAGGCCCAAAAAGAAGATGAATGGATGCAAAAACTCAAAGCCTCAATAGGGTCCAAATTTAGAAGGAATGCAGATGAATAACTGAGACTTAAAAATAAGCTATGCGCACCTGTAAGAATGAGAAAAAAGTGCTATCTGCAATATATCAAACTAAGTACTCGGTACATCCCGGAGGTGAAAAGATATACAGGGACCTAAAACAGAAGTTCTAATGGAAAGGATTGAAAAAGGATATAGCTGATTATATTTAGAAATGTTTGATGTCCTAACTTGTGAAAGCAGAGCATCAAAGACCATCAGGGAAATTACAATCACTCTCAATCCCAAGTTAAAAATGGGACCAGATCACCATAGACTTCGTAGTAGGTTTACTTATAGTAAGAGGAGGATGTGATAGTATTTGGGTAATAGTTGATAGGCTTACGAAGTCAACACACTTTTTGTCTGTCAAAATCTAATACAATGTTGAAAACCTCGTCGAAATCTGTGTCAACGAGATACTGCTATTACGTGGGATTCCTCAAAATATAATCTCTGACAAAGATCCGAAATTCACGACGAGACTATGAAGAAGTTTACAAGGACATATGGGGACGAAATTATAAAAGAGGAAAGGCCAAACTGTGACCTGAGATGATACAGGAAGCGATTGACAAGATCCAGATCATTGAGAAAAATATAAAAGCAGCTTGAGATCACTAGAAAAGTTATGCGGACCGGCAATGAAAAAATTTAGAATTTAACGTTGGGGATCGAGTATTTCTAAAAGTTGCCACACAAAAAGTTCGGAGAATGGGTAAGAACGGAAAGTTAACTCCAAGATATGCATGCACTTTTGAGATTTTCAAACAAATCGATCCAGTAGCATATAGATTAGAACTTCTGCCCAACGTCACAGGAATCCATGATGTGTTCCATGTCTTCCAGCTACAAAAGTACCATCCGGATCCCTCGCACATCATAGAGCACATCAATGTGCCCATCTAAGGTGATCTCTCGTATGTAGAGCAACCCATACATATCCTAAATTACCAGGTTTGAAAGCTTAGGAATTGAAGGATATCCCAAGTCAAGGTCTTTTGGCGAAACCAAAAGGTCGAAGAGGCTACTTGAAAATATGAGGACGAGATGCGAGAGAAATACCCTTATCTATTTGAATAAAGGTATGAATTTGGAGACCAAATTCTTTTAAGAGGGGAGAGTATAACAACCCAAAAATTTCCCTAGTTACATTTTTAAATCTTCATTTTTCAAACTTAAGATCTTTTCACAACTAATAGTGATTTCTTTCTTGACCATTTGAGATTTTCCTAATGACGAAAATATTTCGTTGCATCTACCTGAAATTTTTCTTGCAATAAAATTTAATTCAAAGCATCCTTTTTGGCCTAAAAGAAGGTTTATCATTAGCCCAAAACTTAGCTCAAGGTCTCAAAGCCAAATCTTCAAATTTTCAAAAGAAATAAAAATAAAAAATAAATACGAAGTCTAAAAATGGATTCAGTGGGATTTGAATCCCTTAAAAAGGGGAGATATTGTCGTTTTTTTCAATGCCAAAATTTTCTGGGCAAAGTTTAATTACATGAAGGAAAGTTTGGCAAGACAACCTACACTTCTCTATAAATAAGTGGAAGTAGGCAAAATGCAAGACACTCTTGCCTTTATATTTCAAAGATTTATCTATCTTCTTCTTTTCCTTCTTCCTCTACATACAGCTAGAAATATTTCTATATCATATCACCTTCTTCTAAAAATTTCTTCAAGACACTTAAAAATTTGAAAAGGGGAAAGAATAGGAGAATATACTCTCTTAGAAGCTCATATCTTGATAAGTCTAATGTTAACTTGTAGGATGAGTAATATGAAGTTTAAGATGGAATGTAGTGTTCTAAATGACTTTTGATATATTTAGGTGATCTACCTTGAAGCTTTTGAGGGATCCTTGGATTAAAATCTTGGCTTGAGATGTAAACGTTATGGCTATAATCCCTTTGACTTCATGTTCTTGTTATTGCCATGTAATCTATTATCTCTTTGGATGGAATATTTGTTGATTTTGGCCTTGAATAACCATATCTATGGAACCATTGGACCTAAGAAACTCAAAAGATATTTTAAAACATTTGTCTTGCCATTCTCAGCATCTTTAACATGAAAATTTTGGGGACAAATATGGAGAATTCTTGGTCGAAAAAATAAGTGGTCTTATGGACTTAAAATTGAGTAATTTCTTAAATTAGTTTGTGTTTTGGAGTCATAAAGTTCAAAACCAACATTCTGCCATATTTTCGAATTTTTCAAAAAAAACAAAAAGTTTTTCAACGCTCAAGTGCCCATTCTAATGGCTTCAGCCTCAAGCACCCAACTCCAACAGCCAAAGTACTATTTCGACATTGAAGCGCCCATTTGAGTAACCAAATATTTTCATTTTAACTTCAGTTTGCTACTGCAAGTCCATAATACACTTCTTTCAGATGTTTTAAAACTTTAAAATAATTTTCTTAAGTTCGAGGCTCAAATTGAATCAAATGTTAAGCTTGATATTCACTTGTATCATTGGAATATTTAGCATATGTCCATTTCTTTGAACCCTCATCCATGAATGTTGGTCGATGGGAACTTCAAGGGGCATGATTGGACAATGCCGGATCATCAGTCTAGACCTTGAGGCTTTTCTAATGTTGGGTAGTTCCGAGAGAAACTGGAGATAAGTTTCCAAGGGCCTATTTTAAAGCATGTGATCGACCATGCCAAGTGTAATCCCCTTGAGTGGCCACTGAAGGGTGAAATTGGAGGAACAACGTTGAATGTTATGTTGGGAGCGATAAGGGTGATAGACCTACTAAACACTAGTTCTGCCTTAAATGTTATCGTTATAATTGTTGTTGAGCTTTTTTGAACTCTGTGATCGCTTGCAAATCCATGAAATCGTTTATCCTTGAAATTCTTATAAATCTTATTGAATTCTTGAACTCTTGAACATGTTGACTGGTATGCCCATCTACCTTTCGGTTATAGCTATAATTCTTGTTAAGTCAGTGGACTTATCTCTTTAATTCTACTATTTGTAGGAAGCTAATTTCATGATTTTCATAGCGAGTTCAAAGACTTGAGAACTATGTTTATTTTGTATTATTGATGTTTGTAATAGTAATAAGTATAGTTGTGTATCTTTTGATTTGGAGTTGTGTTATGTTTAAAATGACAATGTATTGGGTATTTGATGTCGATCAATGAGTTATTTTTAGTTTAGTGACCCTACTCACATGTAACATTTCCGTCCTAAAAGCGGATACTATAGGATTCAAGGCGTTACAATTTTAAACAAATAATGCTTTTGAATAAATAATATTTTTAAATAAAAAAATAATTTTTAAGTAAATAAATATTTTTTATAAATAAAAAATATTTTTAAATAAATATGATAAGAAGCTTTGTCAAAATTCAAAGCTTGTTTAATTTTAAGAAGTGTAATTTTGTAATTTATAAATTATAATATATTTTTAATCTGTTGGGAATAACTAATACCATGGGAGCGAGAATGAATGAATAATCTCATATTTTTGGGAATAGGCATTCCTATGGAAATGACGATTCCATTAATCCTTAAGTCATATCAATCAAGTGTTTTGGAATGAATTAAGGAATGTTTATTCTATTGGTGTCTCATTCATGCATGCCAATCATGCCATAAAGATTTAATCCTCAAACTAAACTATTGCCATTCAAGTACACCCCAAGAATAATTCAACCCTATATTTGTACCTAGAATTGTAACGAACTTCACATCTTCTCTATATAAATCCTCGATCAAGTAACTAAATCCTCTTCTTATCAATGTCAATCTCAAAAATTATAACATAAGCTTTAATACCATTAAGGTTCACCCCTAAATATGGGACATAATACGAGAATGCTTGCAAAGTCCAAGGGAGCCAGAAACATTAAACACATAATCAAAACATACTAAAATTCAAAAAGTACCATTAGAAATTTCAAAAATTATTGTGAAGAATAATAAACAACTCCAAACATTTTTCCTAGGAAGTATGAACCAATGTCAGCTAATTTAATCAATGGAAAAATCATCTTGAACGATAAACTAATTCTCAATTAGAAACAATGAACTTCTATCACAACTAGGGAACTATGAAAGGAATTTTTGTTACTGACTCAAAAACTAGTCATCTTCAATATTCTCCACTAGGGAATAATAGTCATTAACGATATGAGCGGTACATTGTGCTTATACTAGATTCGAGCAAATAAATATGCAATATAGTAAACAACAGGAAAAAAGTTCATAGGAATATTAAATTCCAAAATTATTCGATTTTGCAATCGGCATACAATATTAACTAATCACATTTT
>JACFYI010003675.1:237242-257480 GCA_014898755.1 Handroanthus guayacan
ATCCTAGAGCATCCCCTCCTAAGTCAGCAACGTTACTTGTAGGTAGGGTTACTAAACTAAAACTTCAATAACTCGTGGAATAAATATCAAATATCCAATACATTATCATATTGGCCAAATACATCACTAAGTTTCAACTTATTTTGTACAAAACATGCTTAACACTATTACAATGTCATAAATTCAAATTAACATATCTCGCAAGTTCTTGATTCCGTCAAAGCTCCTGAAATTAATTACCTACAAATTGTAGAATTAAAGGAGTGAGTCTACTGACTCAGCAAAAATTATAGCTATAACCAAGAAAATAGGCATGTCAAACAAGAAGTTCCAAACTCAAGGTATCAATACGATTATTAAAGAAAATTGATATCATAGATTTGCAATCAATCATATAGCTCAAAAAGCTTAATAAGAACAATTCGATATTCATAGCCAATCCAATCATTCATATTCAACAATTCGATACAATACGATCAATTCATTATGACAATGCACAAGGTTCGAAATTTCAATAACAATTATGAATGTTGAAACAATTCAAGCTGAACTAATTTTTTGTGGATATGTCACTCTAATAATTCATAATATTCATTTATTTCACTTTATTCCTACTTACCCTCACCCTTGAGTGGCCTCTCAAGAGAATTATATTAGACACGGTCGACCGCGTGCCTTTAGAATATTCCTTTGGAAACTCACCTCCAGATTCTTTGGTACTACCCAACATTAGATGTAACACCCCGAAAATTTTCCTAATTAAAATTTTAATCTTTTGTTTTCCAAACGATAAATTATTTTACAATTATGAAAGAATTTCTTGTAACCAAAATATTTTTCTACATTCAAAAATTTTTTCTTGCAATCAAAAATTCATTTACGCATCATTCCGGCCCAAATTTTAGCCCAACAAATCAAGACCCAATCAAAATAATTCAAAAGAAAAAAGAGAAAAATGTGGATAAATCTTCAAAAAAATCGGCCAAAGGGAGATTGGAGCGAGGATTCTCCTCACCTAATCCATCAACCCTTGTACCCTAAGCTTCCTCTACAAGGTTTAGAAATTTGGAAGACAACCCTTAACCAATTTTTCTTTGCTAAGAAGCCCTTCTTCTTGCTCTATAAATAGGTTGGTCATGTAGTTGATCTCCTTCACCTTGCTAAACAATTCTCCCTCACTCTCTATTGCATATATACACATACAACCTCTTGCTCTCAACACTCTATAAATATATATATATATATACACACTTATATTTACAATCTCACTATAAGGAAGAAAATTATATCTATCTTAACTAAATCATGTCATTTGCAAAAGGGGAAAAGTAAGGGAATCACTCTCTAGTACACCATTAGTAAGCTTGGAACTTAGTATATAAGAAATATATGAA
The DNA here is from genome assembly GCA_014898755.1 of Handroanthus guayacan. Lineage (NCBI taxonomy): Eukaryota > Viridiplantae > Streptophyta > Magnoliopsida > Lamiales > Bignoniaceae > Handroanthus > Handroanthus guayacan. The sequence goes on from JACFYI010003675.1 coordinate 238,637, forward strand.
GTCATGAGGGTTAATGGAAAGATAGCTTCACATAAATGTATGATTTGGTTTTAGGTGGTTAAGCTTGAAACCCTTGGATCTTCAACTTCATCCTTGAAAACTTAGAACAAATGTAAGATTTATGGCTTCCCTTATTGCCTTTATGATCTTGCTCTTGCTTCAATTCTTGCAATAAAAAATGTTGAGCTATATGATTGATTTTATTATGTCTATTGAATTTAAATGCTCAATATTCCCTTGAATGATGAATTAAGGACTTTGAACATTCATATGATTTCCATCCTCATGATAAAAGAATATGGGACCTTGAACATTGGAAGAATTCTTGAGACGAAAATGAAAAAAATGGACCTATAGACTTAAAAACACCTTTTTTTCCCTAAAATTTTGTAAAATAATTTTGGAACGCAAATTTTATAAATTTTGCCTTAAAAGCAGATTTCTAGAAATCTGGCTTTAAGACCCCCCCCAAAAAAAAAAAAAAAATTCGTTGGGTGCGATCGCGCCCAACTTGAGGCGTGGAGGCACCCAAGGCAGTAGCGCTGGGTCACCCATCGGCATCTGCACGCGATTTTGCGCGCTGACGCGCCCAATCCAGAATGCTTTTAAAAATTGACTGACCTTATTTTGCCACTTTTTGTCCATATTTCAACTTCTAAAGATGTTTGAAAACTTTCAAAACAATTTTTCCTAAAGTTCGAGGTCTAATTCGAATCGTTTGATTGAATCTATTGCCCAAATGAATTTGTGCCCTAATTGGTTAAATGTTTTGAATATGTTCTATTTGTTCTGAAATTCGTGTGCCGATATGGCTAAATATTTTGAATACATTCTGTTTGTTCTGAAACTAAAGGAATGAATGAAAGTTGGATACTGAAAATTTTCAGGCAATATCGGATTGGGCGATATCGGATCATCAATATGAACTCCTGAAAATTCCTACATGTTGGGTAGTCTGAAAGAATCCTAGAGGTAGGATTCCGAAGAACTACTCTGAGACATGTGAAGTCGACTGTGCATTTTTGCATGAATGGCGCTCCTTGAGGGAGCAGTGAAAGGATAAGGATTAAATGAATGTTAAATATTAAAGTTATAACGGCATTATTGGTATGCAAGAATGATGCATGAATGGAATGGATATTCCTAAATTCATTCAAAAATACTTGATTGGCATGACTTAAGGAATGAAATTCTTATTCCCGTAGAAATGCCTATTCCCAAAATTATGAGATTAGCCATTCCTTCTCATTCTCATAGTATTAGCTATTCCCAACAAATTGAGAATAGATTATAATTTATTAATTATAAAATTACCCTTCATGAAATTAGACAAGTTTAGAATTTTCACAAAGCTTTGGATCGTATTTATTAAAAATATTTATTTATTTATTAAAAATATTGTTTATTCAAAAAAAAATTATTTATTTAAAATATTTTCTAATTAAAAAATATTAATTTATAAAATATTAATTTATTTAAAATTGTTTATCTATGTAAAAAATTATTTAAAAAATATTTATTTATCTTTTTACATATTATTTGTTTATTTAAAATTTATCTATTTATTTAAAAATATTATTTGTTTAACAAATATATTTTTTAAGAAATTATTTAGTTACTTAGTTGAAAATATATATTTATTTGCAAATATTTATTTAAAATATTTATCAATTTAAAAATATTTATTAATTAACAAATATATTATTTACGTATTGATAATTTTATTTAAAAAATTCACTAATTAAAAGGTAATTTGGTCATTTAAAGTATTTTCATTGCATTCTTGTTAATTACGATTAATTACCAATCATGAAATTGGAATTAAGTGAGAAATAATGATATCATTTCTTGTCTATTCCTTATGTATACCAATCGTTAGAAAAGTAATAATTACATCATTTCTTTATCATCTTTATTCTATTTTTAAAGTCATTCCATTCCTATCTAATTCCATTCCTGCATACCAATCATAACGTAAAGGTGACAGATCCACCAAATGATTGTTTCAACCTTATATGCTTGTTGACATGAATGTGATGAAATTTATAAGTCATTTGTTCGAAATGCATGTTCTGAATGCTTTGATTTGATGTTTGTTATCACATTCATGGTTTGTTCTTTCTATACCTCTTGATCAATCTTGTACTTTTCGTCATATGCCATAAGTCTTGCTGGGTTAGTGGACTCATAATTCCATTATCTATCATGTAGGAAATTAACTCCTAGATTATGTGAAGCTTGAGAACCTTATGTTAGAATTTTCAGACTCGAGATATGTAATTGTTAATGTATTTTGTTTAGTGAAGCATGTTGGGATTTTGTACAACACTAGTTTGTAACTTTGGATTTTAAGTTGTAATGTTGGAAATTTTGGCTTGTTTTTAAATTAAAGAAATTTTAAGTATTGAATATGTTACGAATTTTCTGTCATGGATTTTAGTTAGTTTCATTTCGTTGAGTAGCGTTTCGGACCTAGAGACGGATACTCTAGGATCTTGGGGCATTACATTAGAGAAGTTTCAAGGTTTGGATTGACGATCCGTTATCACCCAATCTTTTCCCTTGAAGTTCCCAGGGCCCAACACTCATTCATTCATGAGGTTTAAGGAAATTAAACAAATCAAGGAAACTATCACTGAAACGATATACGAGCATTTTGAATATCGAGCATAACGTTTAAATTGAATCATCGGACATAAAAAAATTAATTTGAACATCAAAACATTTAAACAAGATTATGTGGGGACTAAAAATATTGAAAAGAGGCCAAAAAATAGTAAATTAGTCTAAATCATATGGGGACACAAAGGGTTGACTCGGGGCTATTGCCCCGGGCGCCTCCATGCCACTATTTGGACATGATCGCTCCCATTGAAATTTTTTTTCCCTTCAAAATTTCAGCAGCAAGTCAGTCCCTTATTTTTCATGTTTTCAAACATAAAAGAGCTTACGAAATTTTTAAATTAGTTCATGTAAAACTCATTGTTGATATCAAAATTTTATTGTGATAAATTACCAATTAATAGCCCAATTAAATTGATTGTTAATTTGGTTTCCAAACAAAGTTCATAATAAATTTGGGCTTTGTGAAATTATTAAATGAGTCACAGTTAAAGTCCATAATAAATTTGGGCTTTGCGAAATTGTTAAATGGGTTGATCCGAAGTAAGTGACAAATTTTATTTTGGATTGACTAATTGGACTTAAATGTCTTAAATGAAGCCCATCATAAAATTAAGCCATTTAAATGATTTATATCTAAGCCCATAGGAAGCCCAAGCCCAAGAAGGAGACTTCTCCAGTGCCTATAAAAGGAGCTCATCCCCTGCGTGGTTGGAAACAACAAAAAAATACATAAAAGAAAAGTTCACAACGCAAGTGCAAGAACTTCTCAAATTAATCAAGCTCGTGAAGTGAAGTTGATCGAGAGACGTATTTCCTCGTGATCCAACCGGATTCCCAAGCAATCATTTCAAGTTACTCACGATTTCTTTGATCGAGAAATTCGCTTTTCAACCCCTCAACTCAAAGATTTCAAGCGAGAGAAGAATCAAAGGAATTCGTCTTTATAATCGAATATTCCTTCCAGAGATAGCAACCACTTTCAAATTCATATTTTTGTAATTTATTCAATATTTTTCTTGTCTTGTAATATTTATTTCGCAGACTTGAAATTTGTGTGAACAAATTTCTGGCACACCCGGTGCGACGTTCGTACCTCTCATCTGTTACTCTCACGTCAAATTTTTAGTCAACACTCTCGTGCTTCATGGCTCCTAAAATGAATCAATTGGTTCTCAACAAAAGCGTCAACGATGTTGCTGATCCGATGATTCCAACCTGTCAAGCCTGAAGGAATTAACTTCAATCCAGCCTCTTTTGCTACACTCCCAACCGAAGGCACCACCTTGAACAATCAATTTCTTATGATGGTTAAAACCATTTCTTATCTCAAGAAGACCGTAGAAGACAAAGACTTTCAGATCGCTCAGCTGATGAGCAAGTCAGAGTATGTTGGCCATGGAGAATCTAACAACAACAATGGGCTGTCTTCCGCTTTCACTGCTGAGAAAGGTAAGCAGATGAAGCATTACCCAAATAGAATTTGGCACAAAGACCTGATCATTCCACAACATCTATCGCAACATTGTCTGTTCAACAGCTGCAAGGCATGATCACCAATACCATCTGAGCTCAACATGGCGGACCTTCTCAAAGTTCACTCGTTTGCTCAAAACCATATACTAAGCAGATTGATGCGTTAAGAATGCCCGTGGGTTATCAGCCACCAAAATTCTAACAATTTGATGGGAAGGGTAACTCAAAGCAACACATGGCACACTTTGTTGAAACTTGCAACAATGCAGGGACTGATGGCGACCTTCTTGTGAAACAATTTGTACGGTCTCTTAAAGGAAATGCCTTTGACTAGTATGTCAACCTGGAGCTTGAGTCAATTGATAGTTGGGATGAAATGGAAAGAGAATTCCTAAATGGTTTCTATAGCACGCGTTGCACTGTAAGCATGATTGAGCTTACCAACACGAAATAATGAAAAGATAAACTGCTAGTTGATTACATCAACCGTTGGCGCTTGCTAAGTTTAAACTATAAAGATAAGCTGTCTGAAACATCTGAGATAGAAATGTGCATCCAAGGAATGCATTGGGGACTCCTCTACATTCTTCAGGGGATCAAACCACGAAACTTTGAAGAATTAGCTACTCGTGCCCATGATATAGAGCTAAGCATCGCGAATCATAAAACTGGTTTCCAAATGGATGACCAAAAGAAAGAAATAAGAGACTCAAGAAAGAATGAGAAGTCCACCAAGGCTTCTGTTAAGGAATCTATAGCTATTAAAATAACTGTTGTCAAAATTTCTTCGAGTAATAAAAAGGCAAAAAAGGTCAAAGATCGATGCACACCAAGCGAAAGGCATCGCCCAATTTCCCGATTCTGACGTTCCTCATATTTTCGATGAGTTGCTGACAAGAAAATTGATCGAGTTGCTTGAGCCAAAATGTCTGAAAGAAGCTGCAATGGTAGATGACCTAAAATACTGTAAATATCATCGTGTTGTTAGCCATCCTATAGAAAAATGCTTTGTGATAAGAGAAAAAATCATGAATCTAGGGATGGCGTGATAGCTCTTGATACAAATGATACTACGGACGCCAACTTTGCTAATGTGATAGCTGCTGCTGGCCCTACACAAGCCCCGAAAGGTAAGAATCCTTTCCTAGTAAAGACCCAGCTCCTTGAAGAGGTGAGTGTGGAACCTACTACTGAAGTCGAAGATAGCAATGAGTAGGTCCTTTTAACACGACAACGAAGGCAGAAATGACACGTTCATCGATTTGACCTTTTATTCTTGAAGGATCCCTAGCCTTCCAAGTGCCCTAAACCAAGACCAAAGGAAAAATCAAGACCTCATTGTGCCAACTTTAAGTCCTTGAAGGATCCTAAGAAGAATCTTCTAACTTTGGGAGACTTTTTTCCCATGACATTCTTCGAGCAGAAAGCTAAATCGGCGATTGCTCCATCCCATGAAAAGGGAAACCAACAATTCGCTTCTTGTTGTAGTACCATTGCCTTTATAGATAAAGATCTACTGCTGGGTCCAAGCCCAATAATAGACCTCTTTTCATTTCCAAATTCGTGAATGAGCGAAAGGTTAATCGTATCCTCATAGATGGAGGCTCAACAGTTAATATTATGCCAAAATCCATCTTACGATAGATAGGTGTCACTGTTGAAGAACTGTCTTGTAGCCATTTGACTATTTAAAGATTCGACCAAGGGAACCAACGAGCTATTAGGATGATTTGTCTGAATCTCACAATTGGGGAATTGAAAGCAGACACTTTATTCTATGTCATTGATGCAAGAACTTCCTACCACTTACTGCTGGGGAGACTGCGGCTTCACGAAAATGGAGTAGTTCCATCTACTCTTCATCAATACTTCAAATATTCAAAGAATTGAGAGATAGTGAAGGTCGATGCTGATACAAAGCCATTTACTAAGGCAGAGTCACATTTTGTTGATGTCAAACTATACATAGATTCAAACCCTATGCAAGAAGTATTGCCCACTAAGCTTCTGATTTGTTGTCCTTCTGAAGATGTTAAGCTCGCAACATTAAGAATAAACAACAAAGAGTATAAGAAGTTGCTAATTACTGAGACCGAAAGTGGTGAAACTGAGAAAACTCAGCAAGGGAAAAAGAAAGTCGCGTTAGATAGTGATAAAGAATAAGTTGGTTGTACCATTTGTTGGATTGGGCTAACTGGCTCCAAGGAAATCTCTATCCCCAAGCGCTCATTTGGATATGAATTTTCAAGTCCATCGATTGCGTAAATTGAAACCTAAACTAATCAGAGAGAAGATCCATAGCCTTAGCAAAGAACAACAAGGGTTTCATATTGATCAGCCAAGGGTTTCATATTGATTAGCCAAAGACTAGATTGGGATTCATGTCTGCTAAATCTATTAAGATACGTGTGACAAAAAAAGTTGATAGTGCCAACATAGAGCACATCACAGCGAGAAAGAATACAGATGATAAAGGCCTTAAACGATCAATCAAGTTCTATCCGCTTGCAATCAACCTAATGCAAGTCATCAATAGGGATGTTCTGTGTTTGATCGGCTTAGAGATCATAATGTTCAACAATCGAGAAAGAAAAGTTTTAATAAAATGGCATATCTGTTAGAAGCCAAAGATGAAATCCAAACCCTCAATCTACCACAACAATTTGAAGCGAAACCCTCGATTGTGTTTATCAACATGGATAGATTGGTAAAGGTAAAGCAGCACATCATAACACAATCGCGCACCTCAAGCAAAGGTGAAGATGAAGTCAAGACTATTGTAAGCTCTAATTACATAGATGTCGTGAAAAAGTCAAGTCCTCAGGCTTATGAGCAGCTCCTTGAGAAGGTCAATAGAATGGTCTCAAGTGATTTTGTTCACACAAGAAATTACCACGAATGGAGAATCATGCTTATACCGATTATTAAGGCAAATGGAAAATTAAGGTAGAGCATAGTGTTTCAAAAATCAAAAGAAACTACGGAGTGTGTTGAATGATGGGATGAGAAAGACGATGAACCACAAACATGTTATCACATTTCTATCAATGAGAGTTCTGACTCAGACCCCTCAGAAGATAAAATTCAAGAAATGCCTCCACAACTTGAGAATAGAGAGCAGGCTACCGTTGATGAACTCAAAGAATTGAATCTTGGCATGACAAAGGAACCTCACCCCATATTTGTCAGCTCACTTCTAAGTCACAAAGAAGAATGGCAGTATTTCAAAACTCTGACCGAGAATAGAGATGTTTTTGCATGGACATATAAAGAAATGATAGGATTGAACCCAAAAGTTGCAATTCATCACTTTAGCATAAGACACGGAGCGTGTCCCGTGAAACAATCACAGTGATTGTTTCGTCCAGAACTTGTCCCTCTATTGAAGTTGAAGTAAACAAGCCCATTGATGCTGGATTCATCCAAGAAGTCAAGTACCCAACCTGGATTTCTAGTATTGTGCCAGTAAAAAAGAAGAATGGACAGATACGTATTTGCGTAGACTTTCCAGATTTAAATAAGGCATGCCCGAATGATGATTTCTTGCTGCCTATTATTGAGCTCATAGTCGACGCAACCATTGGACATGAAGCTTTATCTTTCATAGATGGATTTTTGGGATACAATCAAATTAGGATAGCCCCACAAAATGAAAAGTTTATAGCTTTTCGTACTCCAAAGGGGATCTATTGTTATAAAGTGATGCCTTTTCGGTTGAAGAATGCAGATGCTACGTATCAATGAGCCATGCAAAATATTTTTGATGACATGATGCATAAGAGGGTCGAGTGCTACGCTGACGATCTGGTTGTCAAAAGCAATAAAAGAAGTGATTATCTGGCAGATCTTTGGATAGTTTTTGAGCGCCTAAGAAAATATAACCTGAAAATGAATCCCCTCAAGTGTGCATTTGCTGTCACTTCTAGCAAATCTTGGCTTTAGAATTCGTCATCGTGGTATTATTGACTCGGCAAAGATCGATGCTATACAGAAAATGCCAGCATCGAGAAATCTTAAAGAGTTGCGAAGTTTGCAAAGTAGTCTAGCAATCATAAGGAAATTCATATCAAATCTTAATAGGAGACGCCAGTCTTTCAATCACCTTATAAAGAAATATGCCTCTTTCAAATGGGATGAAGGGTGCCAAAACGCCTTTGAAAGTATAAAGAAAAATCTTCTGAACCTGCCTATTTTAGGAGCCCCTATACCTATAAAACACTTTATACTATACATCATGGCACAAGAAAGGTCCATCAACACTCTAATGGTACAGGAAAATGAAAAAGGTAAAGAGAAGGCTTTATACGACCTGAGTAGATCTTTAACTGAAAATGAGTTGAAATATCCCCCGGTCAAAAAAATCTTATGCCATCAAGAAATTAAAGCATTACTTTGAGGTATACTTCATACGACTAATCTCTCGAGCTAATCCAGTTAAGTTCGTGATATCGAGACTAGTGCTCTCTAGAAGGTTGGTGAAGTGGTCAATCATATTTTACCAATACGAGATCACATTTATCCTTTGCCGACTTCCTAGCCAAACATCCTATTCCTAGAGAATGGAAATTATCTGATGACCTTCCCGACGAAGATGTCTTTAATGCTAAAGTCCTTCTGGCGTGGACATTATTCTTTGATAGGACAACTCGATCTAATGGAGCGGGGACAGGAGTCGTGTTTGTCTCACCAGAAAAGCAAATTTTGACATACTCTTTTGTGCTAGGTGAATTGTTCTCCAATAACATTGCCGAATATCAAGCTTTGATCATTGGGCTTTAGATGGCCCTAGATATGAAGATTACTGAAGTCAAAATCTATGGTAACTCAAAGCTAGTCATAAATCAACTCTTGAATGTCTACAAAGTTAAAAATGAGGACCTCATACCCTTCTTTCAACGAGCTTCGGAATTATTAAAGAAATTCGCGAGTTTTAGCTTGGATCATATTCCGAGAAAAGAAAACAGAATTGCCAATGCACGGGCAAACCTTACAACCAGCTTAGCTTTGTCAAAAGGAGAGACGACGAGTGTCCTCATTTGTAATAGGTAGATTGTGCCATCATTGAATAAAGCTGATCATGAAGATTCAAATGCCGTATCAATATCAACTAGCGATGTGCAGGATTGAAGGAGGCCATTAATTGATTACTTAAAATATTGGAAATTGCCTAATGATACTCGCCACAAGATAGAGATACATCGGAGATCATCTCGCTTTATTCTGTACAAAGATACTTTGTATCGCTGATCCTATGAGGGAGGTTACCAACATTGTCTAAATGATGAGGAAACAACTGAAGCCATGGCATAAGCACATTCTGGAGTATGCGGTACACACCAACTCGATCCTAAACTCCATTTCAAATCAAGCGAATGGGTTACTATTGGCCTGCGATTGTTAAAGATTGTTTAGAATATGCAAAATGCTGCAAGGCCTGTCAATTCCATGCTAACTTCATTCACAAGCCTCCAGAGCTTTTACATCTTCCTGTCGCTTCATGGCCATTCGATGCGCGGGTCTTAATGTCGTGGGACCTATCACTCCTAAGTCATCTGCTAGACATGCTTAAATATTAGCAGCTACTGACTATTTCTCTGAATGGGTTGAAGCAAAGGTAAAGAAGTAAAAAAAGAAATGGTAGTTGAGTTCATTCGCTCTAACCTCATTTTTTAGTATGGAATACCTCAGTACATTATTACTGATAATGAAAAGTCATTCTACAACAAGTTGATAGATAAGCTATGTGTGCAATTTGGTTTTAAGCAACACAATTTCTCTATGTACAACGCCGCCGTAAACGGTTTGGTAGAAGCATACAACCTCTTAAAAAAAGTAGTGTCGAATTCGAAAAATGATTGAGATGAGAAAGTTGGAGAAGCACTTTGGGCGTATCGAATAACAAATTAGACCTCCACTCAAACCACACCACATTCCTTAGTGTACGAAGTGGAAGTTGTGCTCTCCCTCGAAAGTCAAATACCGTTGCTTCGCATCGCAGTTCAGGAAGGGCTCATGACTGAAGATAATGCTCGCCTTAGACTTGAGAAACTAGAAGCATTAGATGAAAAGAGGATTCAAGCTCAACAACAACTTGAGTGCTATCAGGCACACATAACGAGGGCATTTAGTAAGAAAGTTCATCCCTGATCTTATCAAGTTGGAGATTTGGTCTTGGCTGTAAGAAGGCCGATTACAATTATTCAGTGAATGGGGAATAAATTTATATCCAAGTGGGATGGTCCTTATGTGGTACAAGAAGCTTACACAAACGGCGCCTATGAGTTGGTCGATAAAGATGGACTACGAATTGGCCCAATAAACGGCAAATTCTTGAAGCGGTATCATCCGTGAAGAAGTCTACTCCGTGAAGCATGAGTATAAACTATATGTTACTCTTGGCCTGCATGAGTATAAATTGTGAATGGCACCCACCAAAAGATAAATGCATGTGGTTAAACTGTTAATTTCCCCACTAAAGGTATTTATGTGGTTAAATATTAAATACCCCACTTAGTCTAGAGTGGTTAAATAATAGATACTCCTGGCCCACATGAGTATAAACTTTGCACGGCTTTCCCCATCCAAAAAAGTCTTGTCCGATTTGAACTACGTTATGACTTGATCCATTTTGGGTACGTAGGCAGTTTGGATTAATTTTAAGTTCAATCAAATCTTAAAACATGTTTGGTTCTTTCCTTAATATTCATTTATTTCTTTAAGAAATGAGAATACAAGATTTTTCTCCCATGGCATTTGAAAGCCAAGTACTACAATTTTTCCACGAGTAGTCATAATGAGCCAAAAATTTAAAAAAAAAAAAAAGAAGTGGAAAAGAAAGAAAGCAGAAGAGAAGTATGACAAAAAAAAAAAAAAAAAAAAAAAAAAAAAAAAAAAAAAAAAAACAAGAAAAAGAGCAATGCATAAAGACTTAATGAAGAGAAAAAAGAATAACTTTTATTGCATATGTGATAGAAGTTTATTACATCACGAGATGATTAAAAAAAAGAGAAAGAAAGAGAAAAAGAAACATGGTGACGAATTCAAGTTTTCAAGCAAATAAATTAAATGAAACCAAATCTCTACGAGAGTTTTCAAGTTCCACTGCCATCTTCTCCAAAGCTTCAACGTCTTTCTTCGAGCCTTCGACAAATTATTAAATGGCAGTGGAATTGGAAGCTTCGACAAGCGTTCTTCAGCTTGGTCGAGCGACAAGTTGACGGTTTCTTTTTTAATACCCAATTCCACAAGCTGCTTTTTTAATTCCTCTTCCTCTCGGGTAAGTCGAAGAAGTTCAACCTTAATGCTTTGCATTAACTTTAGCTTGCTTACTCTCCCAAGATTCTACCTCCAAAAGGTCTCGCTGTGCAAGGGAAAGCGAAGTCTCATGTATCTCTTGCGTTTTCTTTGAAGCAGAAGACAACTTGACTTCAATGAAATCCAACGCTCTATCAAATAAGGCTGCCAATGATTCTTTACCATAGAGATATCCTGTGAATGCTTTCCCATCTCCTCAACCAGTTTATTTATTTTGGGCTTTATTTGAAGAATCTTTTTGAAAAAAAGTCCTCGAGATCTGTTGGCATATTTGCTCCTATAAGAATTTGACAAGTAACTGCTCAGCCGCCATCTTGATGGCTTGGAGGCAACACTTAGAGGCTACAGAAACTGGATGTGGGCATGACGAAACTTCAAAAGCATTCGGTAATATCTCAACATCGAGATCCTTTTTTGCTTGAAAAGCTGGCGAGTTATTTTCATTGGGGTGAACAAGCGTGTCTTTCTCAAGAAAGTCAAATAGACTTGCTTCGTTCACGGAACGAGCACTATCTCCAGAAGTGGTCTTTGCTTCTTTTTCAGTACTCAATTGTTAAATGGGTTGATCTGAAGTAAGTGACAAGTTTTATTTTGGATTGACTAATTGGGCCTAAATATCTTAAATGAAGCCCATAATAAAATTAAGCCATTTCAATGATTTATATCCAAGTTCACGAGAAGCCCAAGCCCAAGAAGGAGGCCCCTCTAGTGCCTATAAAAGGAGCTCATCCCCTGCGTAGTTGGAGACAAAAAAAAAAAAAAAGAAAAAAAAAGAAAAAACCTCACAAAAGAAAAGTTCTTCACAACGCAAGTGCAAGAACTTTTCAAATCAATCAAACTCGTGAAGCGAAATTGAACGAGAGACATATTTCCTCGTGATCCAACCGGATTCCTGAGCAACCATTTCAAATTACTCATGATTTCTTTGGTTGAGAAATACGTTTTCAAGCCCTCAACTTGAAGATTTCAAACGAGAGAAGAATAAGAGGGATTCGTCTTTATGGTCGAATATTCCTTCCAGAGATAGCAACCGCTTTCAAATTCATATTTTTGTAATTTGTTCAATATTTTTCTTGTCTTGTAATATTTATTTCGCAAACTTGAAATTTGTGTGAATACTCATTTTTTCCAAGGTTTTTGAATGTTTTGTCCGAAACCTCATTTTCAAAGCACTAAAACTTCAAACCAAGTAATTTTGTATGTGTAACCAAATAATTACATGATAGGTGTAATATACTTTGAATCTTGTGATTACTTTAGATTTATGGGATATATTCACTCTTTATGATATATTCGAATTTATTATAGTATATGAACTGTCAAGGGTCATTGGTCTTTTTGATATTTCATCAGAAGAGCACCTTATCCCTTACTTGCTAATTGAATTAGCGAAATTGCCCTTACTTGTGAATGTATTATGCGTTTCGTGTACCTTATATGGTCTTACTAAAAATAATTGATCAAAGGCTAATCAACCAACACTGTTCTTCTAATCCTTCGAAAATATAATAATTTAGGGCCATCATCGCATCAAACAAATTGGGATTAGCTTGAAGTACATACACACAAATGATGACATGGATAATTACCTTGATATGAATGATAGCTAGCTTAAAAAAAATTACATTTTTAGTCATGTAATTATACAATTTTTTACTTTCGATCATGTATATATTGAATCAATAATTTTAGTTTTCTAGGTAGTAATCATTTGCAATTAAATATGTGCATTTATAGTAATTTTAGTCATATAAGTAGTAATAATTTTATAATATTGGTCCTGTTAGTATTAATAATTTTGCAATTTTAGTCTTGTGAGCTGAAAATGAGCACAAATTGAAAATTATTACTATTTACAGGATTAAAATTATTGAGTTAATACATACAGGACTGAAAGTAAAAAATGGTATAGTTACAAAAATTGCATTTTCCCTCTAGCTTAATTTTTTATTTTTATTTTTTTCTCTAGTTGAATAATTAATATCATACATCTTACACCACAAATCTTATTGAACTTGCAATGATAGCTAGGAGAAGCCTACAAGAAAAAGATTAATTTATTAACCCATAGTCATAGGTAAAAAAATTGACATGCCCTCTTTGCCTTGCTCATTTCAAATTACAAGGGAAAAAAGAAAAAAAAAAAAGAAAGAAAAAAACAATGACGATAATATGTTGGGTTGGTGTGAGAATGTCGATCAGCATGAAGAAGGTGAATGGAATAAAGAAAGTCTAGGGGGAAAAAAATAAGAAAAAGAAAAGGGAAAGAAAGGAACAAAGAGAAGGAACAAAAACCAGAAGGGAAGAAAGAGAAATATGTTGGGAGAATTATGCACTTTTACGAGAAACTGCGATCAAAGAAATAGTCGAGGCAGGGGACATGCCCTCTTTCTTTAAGACGAAATAGCCCCACACTGGTGCTCACGGTCAATGGCTATCGCCTCCTAAGATACAATGACCTCGTTCAAATAGTAGCAGCACTACAAACTATTTGACTCCAACGAACTTAAAATGCGTACTGGAACTTCTCTTCAAAGTTGGACAAACCACTGGAATGCAGGATAATGACACTGGAATGTATGCTGGATTTAATGCAGAGATGAGAGCTAGAATTTTCAATGCTTAGAACTCGAAGTGGGGACTGTAATTATAGAGTATGAACAGTTGCTCACGAGTAGTCATTTCTTTTCACACACACCCTTCGGAATTAAAATTGCAACTCTTGGAACTAAAGTCGCAACTTTCAGAATTAAAACATTCAACTTCCAGAAGTCGTAACATTCATGAACGGGTGCGACAAAAAATAATTCAGATTTAAGGTGAAGGGACGGGACACCAATTAGCCAATAGACGTTTCTGGAATTAGCGACTGGAAGAAGAGAGAAATAATAATTTCTTGATCGGACCTAATTAAATTAAATGAATTTTGTCCAAAAAGATATGTATTGGACCTAAGACCAAATTTCAGTCTAAGTTCCAATATCAATACCGGTTCTAGTTCCAGTTCCAAATCAAGTCCAACCAACTTGGTTTCAGTTCAAGTACCAGTACCAATACCAATTCCAATTCCAATTCCAATTCCAGTCCAGACCAGACCAACCCAGCCCCAGCCCCAGCCGAAGCCGTGCCGGCGGGCAGGCGGGCGCGCGCGTATGTGGTTTGAGTCGAACCTACATTCATGTAGGTTTTCCCCCCTCTAAACACTTGTGGTACCCCCAAGGGGCCCAACCTTTCTTTGGTACTTGAATTAAATAAATTGGAATAATGTTTCTTCTTCTTCCAGTGTGGGATTCTTCTCACTTTTTTCATCTTCACTTTTAATATTACTCTTTAGTCAACCTCAAGTGGCTCACTTTATGCATTAATTTTTCATTCACCCGAAAATTATTTTGGACAAATAATTATATCGTCATAATCTACCCGCGGCGTAGATTACGACGAATACACTAAATTCGAGAAATTCACATATAAGCACACTTTAATTATTTGGTCAAACGTACCAATTTCCAACGATTCCCTACATGAATGAAAATTAATGCATGTGGTAACTAATCGTCTAATGCAGACACGAAAAGAGTCCAGACGGGAAGCTATTGCATCAGGATAGGTAGCTTGTGGCTTTGAACCTTCCTTAGGGAAATACTATCGGACTCACTTGGCTATATAGTGAACGCGATGTCTTAAACTATTTAGCCTTTGGTGTGGGCCCAAACAACAGTACCCCCACAATAGCTACCCTTACGCATTTAGTTCTTTCGGTTGTGTCCGTTTTGGCCATGGACAACGATCTTGGTTTCATAAGTATTTCGTTGAAGCGGCCCATTTTCACACTTATATAGGTGATCTCCCTATAAGAGTATCCTGCCATACTCCTTTCGTTCTGGGAATCATTAAGAGCTAAAGCTCAACCTTTTACCCCTTTACAGGCAGTACTCTTTGTCTCAGGAATGGGTTGGAACTAGTTCCAGAGTGCTCACTCTAATCTTCATAACTTAGTTGTCCTGTTGAACCAAGTTCTTGTGATCTCTAGTCATCTTGGTTGGGTTTTCGCTATGTCAGTTTTTCATTAGGGGATTTTAATCACATTCCTCTCGACAAATATTTTATTTGATCTCTAGGCAAAACCTTTCGTTAACAAATCCGCTAGATTCTCTTTGGACTTTACATAGTCAAGAGAGATTACTCCGCTAGAGATCAATTGTTATATGGTATTATGTCTCCGCCTTATATGGCGAGACTTACCATTATACATACTACTTTGAGCTCTTTCTATAGCCGGTTGACAATCACAATAAATTGTGATAGCGGTTATTGGCTTAGGCTAATAAGAAATATCTTCCAAGAAATTCCGAAGCCATTATGCTTTTTCTCCTGCCTTGTCCAAGGTAATAAACTCGGACTCCATCGTAAACCGAGCTATGCGAGTTTGCTTGGAAGACTTCTACGATATTGCAGCTCCACCCAAAGTGAACACATATCCATTTGTGGATTTAGTGTCCTTATTATCAGATATTCAGTTTGCATCGCTATATCCTTCTAATACAACTGGATAACTTGTGTAATTTAACCCATAATCCATCATATATCTTAAATATCTGAGTACTCTTATTAATGCCTTCCAATTATCATTATTTAGATTGCTCATAAATCTACTTAATTTATTTACGGCGTACGCGATGTCCAATCGCGTGCAGTTTGTTAAATACATCAAACTGCCAATTATCCTTGAGTACTCTAGTTGGGATACGGGTTCTCTAAGATTTTTACTTAATCTTACACTTGGATTGATGGGCGTTTTTACAGGTGCGCTGTCGTATGCATTGAATTTCTTTAGAATTCTCTCAACATAGTGAGATTGCGTCAAAATCAGACCTTCCGAGGTTCTGATTATTTTTATGCCTAATATAATGTCAGCAACGCCCATATCTTTCTTATCAAAGTGTTTCATAAGCATTTTCTTGGTAGCTATGATAGTACCAGTATTACTACTAGTGATAAGCATGTCATCCACATAGAGACATACTATGATGAAGTCCGATTGCGTACATTTTCAGTATACGCATTTATCGCATTCATTGATTTTGAAACCATTGGATAACATGGTTCTATCAAATTTCTCGTGCCATTGTTTCGGAGCTTGTTTAAGTCCATAAAGTGACTTAACAAGTTTGCACACTTTGAGATATTTTATTTAAAATATGATTAGCTGAGAGGGTCGCTTCCCCCCCCACATTTTCTGGGGCATCCCAAAATTAATCAACATGGCATTCATCATTTTCTTAAGCGTCCGATTCTTGCGTTCTGCAACGCCGTTAGAATGAGGTAAGTAAGGAGCCGTAGTTTGATGAATTATGCCGGACTCTATGCAAAATTCTTCAAACGGAGCTTCATATTCTCCACCTCTATCACTTCGGATAGCTTTTATCCTTTTGCTAAGTTGATTTTCAACTTCGTTTTTATAGCGCTTGAATGTTTCAAGTGCTTCATCTTTGCCTCGTAGTAAGAATACGTAGCAAAATCGTGTACAATCATAAATAAAAGTGATGAAGTACTTCTTTCCACCTCTAGTTTGAACAAATTTCAAATCACATATATCACTATGTATAAGTTCCAGAGGTGTAATGCTCCTTTCTACCGAGTGAAACGGAGTTTTTGTCATTTTAGCTTCAACACAAAATTCACATTTTTCATTTGTGTTTGTATCAAATGGAGGCAAAAGTTCCAGATTAACTAATCTGCGCAGAGTGTTGGAATTTACATGTTCCAGTCTAACATGTCATAAATTAAAACACTTAGTCAAGTAACCAGAACTAGTATTTTCATTCATTCCAGAATTTTTCAGTACAGGCATTATATTGAATTTGAACAGCCCCTTTTGAACGTATCCTCTACCTATAAATTGGCCGTTCTTCGTCATTACAAATTAATCAGAATGAAATACAAGCATAAAGCCACTCTTGACTAACAATGATCCTGACACTAAGTTTTTACGTATGTCTGGAACATGCAGCACATCTACCAGTGTTAGTTCCTTGCCCGAAGTGAGCTTCAACACCACTCTGCCCAGTCCGACGATATCCGATGTCGCCGAGTTGCCCATAAAAAGCTTCCGTCTATTCACTGGAACGTATGTGGAGAACATCGATCTGTCGGAACAAATGTGGCGAGTAGCTCCGGTATTAATCCACCATTCTCTCAGATTATCGATTAAGTTTGCTTCAAACATAACTGCCGAGAGATTTAGTTCAGAAAAATCTACTGGTACGAATTTTTTCTTCGGACATATTGGCTTGATTTTGCTTGTTTTGATTCTTTTTAGGAAGCCGACAATCCTTAGCCTTGTGTCCCGATTTTCCACAATTATGACAATTGCCCGAGAACTTCTTAAGCTTTTTTGCATTATTTTTCTGACTGGTATTATGACTGGTATCTTGTCGTTTCCTCTTCTTACCCGTACTGAAATTTGGTTCTACTAGATTAGCCTTCGCCTCCATTTTCATTCTTCCAGTCTTAATCTCAGTCATGCGATTATCTTCTTCAATTCGTAATCTGGCGATCAAGTCTTCAAGACCCATCTCCTTTCGCTTATGCTTGAAATCTTTCCACGATGGTGGCAACTTCTCAATCATCGCTGCTATTTGGAACGATTCACTTATGGTCATTCCTTCCGCATGAATTTCATGCATTATAATTTATAATTTGCAATTCTTGATCTGCCATTTTATAATCCAAGAATTTACTGATCACAAATTTTTTTAATCCCGCATCCTCCATACGGTATTTCTTATCTAGCAATTCCCACAATTCCTTAGCCGTTTTCATTGGACTGTAGACGTTATAAAGAGAGTCATCTAGTCCATTCAATATATAATTATGGCACAGGAAATCGCTATGTCCCCAAGCATCACATGCTACCCATTTTTTAGCATCGGTATCATCCTTTAGAACGGATGGGGCATTTTCTTTTAAGAACCGAACAAGGTTCAAATTTGTAAGATAGAAGAGCATCTTCTGTTGCCATCTTTTGAAGTCCGCCCCACGAAATTTTTCTAGTTTTTCTCCATGAACAGGAGCAGGCGACATGACGGAAGCAAAAGCGATAGATGGAAAAACAGTGGCGGAAGATAGAACAGACTAGTTGTTGGACTGGTTGTTGGACGCCATGGATCACAGTTATGATATTTTGTCTTAAACATGTTGGGAGAATTATGCACTTTTACGGGAAACTACAATCAATAGAATGGTCGAGGCGAGGGACGTGCCCTCTTTCTTTAAGACGAAATAGCCCGCACTGTGCTCACGGTCAATAGCTATCGTCTCCCAAGATACAACAACCTCATTCAAATAGTAGCAGCACTGCAAACTATTTGGCTCCAACGAACTTAAAATGCGTACTGGAACTTCTCTTCAAAGTTGGACAGACCACTGGAAT
>JACFYI010003675.1:334259-345785 GCA_014898755.1 Handroanthus guayacan
TAAATGAAATGAATTATAATTTAAAAATTATTTTTAATATGTGATATAATTTTTTAATTTTATTTTATATGTAATATATACATGTATATTGTATTATGCAATAATATAATATATATTTATAATATGCGTAGATGCGGATATCCGGATATTCGGATATCCAAATATCCGTATATTACGGATATCTGAAATTCAAAATCCGAATATCATTTTTTGGATGTGGATACTACTATATCCGTATCCGAAATTTTGTGCAATGGATACGGATACAGATATATCCGAATAATTTCAGATACGGATAATATCCGCCAATTTTAAATACGGATGGGGACGGTCGAACGGATATTCAGATATTTTTGACAGCCTTAGTTGCTTGCCCATCCTTATTTTTAAAAGCACTAGTAATTCTCGAAAGCAAAATCCATGTGCATAAAATTTTGTCAAGCATTAGAATGTGTGTTGAAAACTAGACTAGTGAATTATATTCTAGTAGTAAAAGTGCATGGAAGGCTATTTATATCAAGTTATATTCTTAAAAATTATTGTAATATAAAAGCTATTATTAATGACAAAATAAAAACAATAATCACTAAATAAATATTATTTAAAGAACAATTTGTCACTTTAAATTCTTATCGCTAATATTATATTTTGTGTAGTGCATGCAATTTCAAACATAATAACAATTTATAGGGCTTCGAGCTCTATAGAAGAGGGCGGCGGGATGTTAATGTCATGTGCTCGGGGAGGGGGGGCGGAGCGGAGCAAATTGAAATATTTGATGGCCGAATTCTATATTTTCAATGAAAGGAAGAATAATTCCATAATTTGAGAATGGTAAAATTATAATTTGGTTTTTAAAAAAAATTATATATAATATTCATACTTTCAATATTTTGGGCGGTTGGCCCCCCTAGTAACACTAACCCATGTGGCTCCATCTGTCCATCACTATTTCGGTAGCTTGGTCCCTTTACATTGGATGTAACATGAACAAGTAATTCAACATGAACCAGCAATTCTAGAATTATCTTCTTGATTCTGCATCAGATGATAGCAACTTTAAATTTGATATCCTTAATGATACTTTGCGTTCTATAATTGTCATTTTATGTTTATACAGCAAATTGGAGCATATATGAAAAAGGAGTTTTTTTTTTGCAAAATATCCTCTATGTCATACGTAATTAGCAAAACAAACTCTATGAAAAATTAATCAATATATAAAATTCTGTGAAAAAATTAATTATCTTATCGTCCCCACCATCATTTTACACTATTTAGACTCTTGAAATGACAATAATACCATTTTATTTCCTTGCAAAAAAATTAATCTTTTTTACAACACAAGGTTTTTCTTGCCAATTTTTTTACACAATTTTTTTTTTTTTTTTTGCCAAATCTTTTTAGCGTAGGATTCTTCTTTCCATGATCAATGTATTTTGTGCACTGTAGGAGTTCGTGCCAATTTATAACATAGAATTTTTTTTGCCAATTTATTTAAACACAAGATTTTTCTTGCAAAACAAAAGCATTTGGTGTAAAATGGACAATCTACTCTAAAAAAATCAATAAGTTTCGCATCACAAGGTACGTGTCACTAACTCTAGGAACAGAAGTGTTTTTTTGCCAACTAGAAGTTTCACAAAATTTAATTCGCTAATTATTTTTTTACAGAGTCTGTGTCAATTAGACATAACACAAGAGAGCCGGTTGCACAAACCTCTATAAAAAAGATATAATTATCTCTACGCCCCTTGAATTTTGATATAATTATCAAAACGCCTCGTGAAATTTGGATAATTATCATAAAATCCCCTACCACTTATGCATAATTTCAATTTCATCCCGGATTTTATGCATAATTACACTTATATCCCCTTGTGCAGAGGACTTACTTTTAATATTTTAGAATTTTTAGGTGTAATTGTAATTATTAAATATTATGAAATATTTTGATAATTATGTCAAATCTCAGAAGGGTGCTCAGGTATTATCCCTATAAAAAATATTGTTAGAAACTGGTTGGCAAATTCTGGATTTTTGAAATTTGTTCTCTACATGATGAAGCAAGGTGTTGAGGTAGGTGTTAAAAGGTTTTAAAAGTAGGTGACATCCATAAAATAGTTGAATACGATAGTTGGCACTAGTACTCAATAAAATAATGTGGCATCCTTAATGATGTGACTTCCATCATTCTTTTATCAATAATTTAAATTACTAGTTGGGCATAATTAATGCTTTTATCCATAAGATCTAGGAACAACCAGATGTAAAGAGGATGGAAATGGATAAGTTGACATCAACTATTGCCTTATAAATTATTATAAAACAATAAAAAATAGAAAAGAAAAAGTTGATTGCTACGTGGAATTGGCTCTTTGGACCACTAAATAACTTTCACGAGTCAGATATTTTTTTATATGTATTACTGTTAGCTACGTGGAACTGGCTCTTTGGACTATTAAATAACAGCCAGATATTTTTTTCTACATATATTCCTGTTAAATATTGGTTGACGATTTTAAGCCTAAGCATCTTCAAATTCTCTTTTGCAAAAAGACGACGATATTCGAGTTGACGGAGGAAAATCAATGGCTGTTGCGGTAGCCATTAACGGAAGTGAAGGTCTGCTGTATAATGGGAAGATTACGTGGTTGGTTTTGCTGTCTTGTGTTATTGCGGCTACTGGAGGACTTCTCTTTGGCTATGATACTGGAGTAACTGGTGACTTTTTATTACCTTTACTTTTGTAAAAATTTGAATTAATGAATTTATTTCCGCATGTTTATTAATTTTTTTTCGAATTTTTTTTTTCTAAAGATTAGGTTGGATTTCGGAATATGTACGAGCTTCAAATAGAGCAGGAGATGATAGAGTTTTAATTTTATTTTATGGGAAAAAAGGGGGAAAAAGGCTCTCAATATAATTCAGAAAGTTTTTTTTTTTTTAGTGAAAAACAGAATTTTACGTACTAAATGACAATTTATGTTAATTAAATTCTCTATCCTCCAGTGAGAGTATGAATTTTGGGAATTTTTATAGTTAGATTAAATAGTATATTATAGTTTTATAAATTGTAACGTAGTCATTTATGTTAGAATTCATATACTTCGCTATTTGTCTCATATGTATTGCTTCTTTTTCGTTATGGGAATATTCTGGTGGGCTTTATTTTTTGGAATTATTCGATTTTTTTTATTATTTTCAAATTATTTTCTAATTTAAGTAATGGCAAAAGTACAATTAACGCACAACCTACTATTTTAAGGTGGGGTGGATGCTAGGTGCTTCTCCTTCTCCTTTTTTTAACTTCTTTTTTGGGTAAAATTCACTTTAGTCCCTGAGGTTTCAATTCAATTGCAAAATAGTCCTTATATTTTGAATTTACTTCAATTTTGTCCTTTTTGTCAATCTCCGGCAACAAATTTTAACAAGTTCAAGGGTATTTCAGTAGTTGTCCCTTTAACAATTAAATAAATAAACAACAATCAAAATCTTAGTCAATAATTTTTTTTGTTGATTAATCTTAGCCGCTGACCTATTAAAAAAAAATAATCTTAGCAATTGATTTCAAGAGAGGTAAAATTGATAGGCAATTATTTTAATTTACCCCATTAAAAGCATAAAATTTCAAGTTGGGAAAAAAAAAAAAAAATCCTTCTTTCACTTTCACAACAGCGAAGCAATAAAATTTTGGTAAGAGCTCAAAGTAGATAAGTTAATCAATATTTAAGTTATTAAGTTATATATAGTAAAGTTAATTAATACCATTGTAGAGATTGTGGAGGCTTATCATTTCTTTTAAATATAAGCGAGGTCGCATGCAAAATTACTAGTGTGTGTGTACAGTGTATATATATCTATACTATGTAAAAGCAATTTTTATTATAAAAAAAAAATATTACTATATAAAACAAGAGGGCTAAAGATTTTTTTTTTTTTGTTTGTCTGTTATGCTTAATCTACAAAAATAACCCTATTATAAAAATTAATGGCAAAGCAATTATAAAAGTAATAATAAAATATTTTTTTAATATTTATTTTTTTATTTATTCCTTTTCTCAATTATAATTTTTTCTTTCCAACTTTAGCATTTTCAAATTTATCTTTTGATTATATTATTTTACATAATAAATTCAAGTAAAAAAAAATATAGCTAAGAAAATTTTTCATTATTAAATAAATAAATATTTTTAATCTTGTGAAAAAAGAAAAAACGAGATAGACGTATCGAGTATGCTACAGTTTCTAGTATATATAAAGCATGAAATCTTTAAGTAATTATTTTGATATATTTTCAAATGAGTTGACAAAATTAACCCTATATTTAAATAGATAATTACAAAGCATTTTTCAAGATAATGTAAAATAGTGTTTTTTTTTTTTTTTTTTTGAAATTCTTAATTCTTTTGATAGTTAATTTTTTCTTTCCAACTCTATTCTCTCTAAATTTATTTTTAATTGTGTTATTCTATATAATAAATTCAACTAAAAATATCTAAAAAAAATTTAAAAATTGATAGTGTTTAACATGAATAAATATTTTTATTTTTATTTAATAGAAAATTTAAGCGTGTGAATTTTACCCCTTCTTTTTTCCTTTTTTAAACTTCAATTTTTCCTTCTTTTAGCCCCTCTGATCTCTTCTCTCAACTCTTTTCTCTATCCTTCAATTGGGCAGCCATCAAATTTCAAATCTAAATATTGTATATGAATATATATTGTGTACTGTAATTTATACATGTATATTAAAAATTACCATATCTATATATATATATATTGGATTTTTAATACACATATGTAACTTAAAATTTTACCCAATGCATATATATATACACACATATAAATATATATATATATATATATAGAGAGAGAGAGAGAGAGAGAGAGAGTTTAGATCTGAAATTTGATGGCTACCGAAGTGAAAAGAGTTTGGAGATGAGAGAGGGAAGGGAAAATTGAAATTTAGAAAAAGGAAAAAAAAAAGAAATTTAAACAAAACCCAAAAAAAAAAAGTTTAAAAGGTTGGACGACACGTGTCGTTAACTGGGGAAGCACCAAGCATCCATCCCACCCTATTTTAAGAATATTAATTAGAATAAAATTGCACAAAGTTATATATTTGTTAAAATTTTTATTTGAAAACCCACCTCTTGAATCAATTTAGACTAACTAACTTTTGCCAAAGAATAATATATGTTAAAAACATTTGTGTCTGGGCCCAAAACTACGCTTGGAGATCTTCTCCGATTTCATCCCACGTGACTTAACCAACCAATAGGATGTTGGAGCTTATAAGTTTTTTTTTAAAAAAAAGTATGAAGTTTTTAACTTATTTTTAGGGTAAATTGCAATTTACCTCATGTGAAATAGGAAATATACAAAAAATTCCCTGTGTAAAAATAATAGGCATCAAGGCCCCTTGTGATTTTAAAAATCATATGTTCTACCCCCCCTCTATTAGGCAATGTGTGCCGACTCGCGCATTTGGAAGCTATTTTGTTATTTGGGCCTATATAATATCATTTTTGCTCTCTGTTAGTAAATATGTAACGCTCACTAGCATTAGTACTTATTTACAATTGTCTTTTTTTCCTTTTTCTTGTAAAAAATTTTTGTTGTTCCATTGCTTCATTCTTTAATCGAATGAAGTTCAAGGAATAAATAATATGTTTTTGGGCATTACAAAGAGCAAAAATGACATTGTAAATACCAAAATAACAAAATAAACTTCAAACGTGCGAATGAGCACACATTGCCTAATTGAGGGGGTTAAAACACATAATTTTTAAAATCACAAGGGACCTTAATACCTATTATTTTTCTATAGGGTTTTTTTTGCATATTTCCTATTTCACAAGAGGTAAATTGCAATTTATTCCTTATTTTTAAGATCTTCATATGTATCTTCATTTTTAACTATTTTAGTTACAAAATCGCCATTACTAAAATTTTACAAGCTGGAAAGTCTTAATTTATCCAAATACCTTAATAATTTATTTTTAAAATAAGACACAACATCTTATAAGATGTACAAACTTATAAGATGTTTTAAATAAGTTTAGCCAAATGCCCTCTTACTGACATCTTATAAGCTCTTCAAAACATCTTATGAGCTTATAAGCTCACCCAAACACCTCTAAGTTCAAGCTTATACCTTTCTTTCAACTTCGCTATATTAGAAATTATGATTAGTTACCTAAATGCTCTTGAGATTTGGTTTAATTATAGAAATATGCTTTATGATTTGAGAAATTAAAATATCGTCTTAGGTTAATAGTTTTATCAGGGATCTATTAGTATTTCAGCCAATATATTACATTTTCAAAAAATCTAATTATGGTGTATAGGAGGTACTTTTGTAATTTTTCCAATTACAGGGAATCTTTCTGCAGGCAAACTTTCACTGGAGGTAATTATTCATAGAAATTACATTAAGCTCATCTACTTAAAAGTGTTCAAATCAAGCATGTGAACTTTTGAACCAATTTGGGATCTTTTCCCTTTCTAGTTAATACACACTAGTAAATTCTTCTCATGCTAAGTTATGATAAAGGTGGAGTGACCTCAATGGACTCGTTCCTCAAGAAATTCTTCCCGGGTGTTTACCAGAAAATGCAAGAAGACACAGAGCTAAGCAACTACTGCAAATTTAATAGCCAACTACTCACATCTTTTACATCCTCACTCTACATAGCTGGCCTTATTTCTTCTTTCTTTGCCGCACCGGTGACTCGGGACTACGGCCGAAGGGCATCAATCATCATTGGCGGACTTGCATTTCTCACCGGGGCTGTGCTTGGTGGCGCAGCCACCAACATCTACCTGCTACTGCTTGGTCGTCTACTACTTGGAGTAGGGGTCGGTTTTACCAACCAAGTAAGTTGACAACTATGTCATTTCTGCTAAGATTGTTATATAATCATGGGATAATTACCTTGACGATGCCTTAGGTTTGACCTAATTATAGAAATTTGTAATGTTTCAGTCAATTTGTTAGATTTTTAAGAAATGAGGTCTACTTGTAAAATTTGAGCTAGTGTCTTAATTTTTAAGGGGAGGAAGTAGGTGTGATGTTTTAGTCGTTCATTAGAATTTCAGAGGAGGAGGGTCAATCATTAGAATTTCAAAAGAGGAGATCTACATGTAATATTTCAATTGAACATTGAAATTTCAAGGGAGGAGGTTCGTTTTAATGTTTGTCAATGCAACAGATTTTCATGGGGAGAATGTCTACTTGTAATATTTCAATTGATTTCTAAGGGGTCTAATTGTAGTGTGCATAGGAGATATTGAGATAATTATACCTATACTCATTAGTATATGCCTATGATCTTAACTCTATATCTTCTTAACTCTTTTGTATCTTCAACTTTTCGCAGTCAGTGCCATTGTACCTCTCAGAAATGGCGCCTCCCAAGTACAGAGGAGCTTTCAACTATGGTTTTCAATTATGTGTGAGTTCTGGAAGTCTAATAGCTTTTATTGTAAACTACGTCACCGAAAAGATAAAAAATGATTGGGGATGGCGAATTTCCCTAGCAATAGCTGCACTTCCGGCCTTTATTTTAACCATCGGGGCACTATTCTTGCCAGAGACGCCCAACTGTCTTATTCAGCAAGGCCAAGATCCGGACAAAGCCAAGATTTTAATACAAAGAGTCCGAGGCGCTGATGATGTCCAAGCAGAATTCGACGATCTCATAGCAGCAAGCCATGCTTCTAAAACCATCAAACACCCATTCAAGAAAATTCTTAAAAGGAAGTGCAGGCCTTATCTAGTGATGTCTATAGCAATACCATTCTTCCAACAAGTGACTGGAATCACGGTGATCACATTCTACGCTCCAATACTATTTCGAACAATTGGTTCTACTGAGAGCGCATCGTTAATGTCTTCAATAATAACGGGCATAGTCGGGACTAGCATGACTCTGTTTTCGTCCTTCATAGTAGACAAACTAGGAAGAAGGATTATATTCTTCATTGGCGGAATTCAAATGTTTGTAACTCAAATGCTGGTTGGAGGTATAATGGCAGCCAAGTTAGGGGATCATGGTGCATTAAGCAAGGCATGGAGCAGCATACTTTTCGTATTGATCTGTATATATGCTGCTGGTTTTGCTTTTTCATGGGGTCCATTAGGATGGTTAGTCTCAAGCGAAATTTTTCCACTGGAAATAAGGTCAGCTGCACAGAGTATAACTGTGGCAGTAAGTTTTTGCACTAGTTTTCTATTTGGTCAGATATTTCTACTGATGCTATGCCATTTGAAGTTTGGAACTTTCTTCTTCTTTGGGATGTGGGTGGTGATTATGACAAGCTTCGTCTACTTTTTATTACCGGAGACGAAGAATGTCCCTATTGAGAAGATGGAGAGAATCTGGAAGGAGCATAGGTTCTGGAAGAGATTTTTTTGTGATGATCAAGAATGTAAGGAAAATGAGATTGAGGAGCCTTTTCTTAACACCTGAGAACAGATTTCCAAGTCTGTTCATGAAAAGGTAATACATTTTATGAAGGCGGAAAGTCTAAACTACTTGTCTTGTAAGTTGATGAATAGCGTCGCAAAAAATGTGTATGTTATTTATTATACTAGTGTACATGGTGTTATGCATGAATTGATATGATTAAAATAAAAAATGTATTATATATATATATATATCATTCTTATTTATTAAATAAGATAATTGCATGGTTTTCTTTTTAGAATTAATAAATAGTATCGAAGTTTCTATTCATTAATACCACTAAAAACAATATAAATTCATGGCAATCACGTTATCATAACATCAATAAAAATACGTATGTTAATAAAAGTAAAATTCATGTTTAAAATAAGTTAAAATGGAAAACATTTTCATCATCATTATTTTAACAAAGAGTAAAAACATATCAAGTTATAGTATTAAAATCAATGATTTTTTAAGAAGAACAAATAATATATTTTTTATAGCATAACATCTAATGTTACCTACAGTTGGTATATGTAGAAGAAGTAGCAATAAAATACTCATTTTATTTTGTATATTCTTTAGGATTTATGAAATATTACTTATTCATATATTTATATACAATTGTTCTTAGATATATTTGATTATAATATATTGTATCTCTTAGTATCTTTTGTCATATGCAATGCATACAAAAGATATAGCAGATATACTCAGTCAAACTTTAATCAAACAATACAAAGATAATTTAGATAATATTTACATCATTTCTTAATTGCAAACAAAAGTCAATATAGATTTAATATTATCTAATTATAATAAATTTGATAAAATATTATTAAATTTATATAAAAACTATAAGATAAATAAAATAGCGAATTAATTTTAGATAAAAACACGCTTAAATTTCAATTAGAATACAAAAGTATAAATATATTTAAAAATTCTATATGGGTTTTCACTAACTCTTCTTAAGGTTTATTCTTGAATTGGAATCCTTCTAGTTGTTAGTTTTTAACCATATATCTAATTAGTTAGTTCTGTATTTACAAACAAAAAGTGGAGGAATTCCACTTCAACTGTCAAATTCCAAGGATTTAATTGCAAAGATTGTGAAATAGGAATTAACTTGCTATTGCAACAAAAAGTTGGGTAATAATTCGACTTCAAATCGAGAGAATAAATATAATGAGTTAAAGAGTATTTTGGCATTTTATTCTTTTTAACCAGAGAAGATTGTCGTGAGATGGTCAGAAGAATGACATTGAGCAAAATGAAAAACATAAGGATTAATTTGATTTTGAGGTTAAAAGTTAAGGACTAATATGAATTTTACGCTATTTTCACGTCAATGTTACTGTATTAATTATTTTAAGGAATTAATTATTACTGATGGTTTTATTAAATTTGTACAAGGCAAGAATGTTACCACGTAACTGTGATTGTAGAAAGGACCTTGATGGTTGTAGTACGTTTCAACTCTCATTTTTCAATTGATCACATTCTTCTTGTTCTTAGAGCGGGTTTAAGTTTATAAACTACTTTAAGCATCTTACAATAAGATATTGGGAAAATTGCAATTTACCCCCTGTGAAATAGGAAATATTCAGAAAACTACCTGTGTAAAAACAATAGGCATCAAGTTTCTTTGTGATTTTAAAAATCACGAGTTTTAAATCTCCACCCCATCCCACCCCCCACCCCCCGCCGCCCCCTCATTAGACAATGTGTGATCATTCGCAAGTTTTGAAGTTTATTTTGTTATTTGGGTCTTTACAATGTCATTTTTACTTTTTGTAATGTTTCAAAACATATGATTTATTATTGGAACTTTATCCGGTTAAAGAATGAAGTAATGGAAGAACAAAATTTTTTTAACAAAAAACAGGAAAAAAGGGTAATTGTGACAGTGAGCATTTTATATTTACTAAGAGAAAGCAAAAATGATATTACATAGGCCAAAATAACAAAATAACTTCAATATATGAAGCTATTACAATTATGAATTTGAACTTAATAAAAAATTCTATTACATTTTTCCATATATGAGAGTATGATAAGTCGATCATTTAAATAAAATTAAACACATCAATTTAATAATCAAGAGGTTTAGTAATTAAAAAATTTAAGAATTTTAAAAAATGTAAAATTAAGTTAAAATTAAGTGAATCAATTTTTTTTTTCTATATATAAAATAGAATAAATATATAAATAGTATTGTAGATGTTCTTGTGATCCATTCTAAGTTACTAGCATTCCATACCCATGATTCTCTCAAAAAAAAAAAAAGAAAAAAAAGAAAAAAAAGAGCATTCTATACACATATGACACGTGTGTATATAACAATCAGAATTTAACTAGTATTATATCTATACTAACACCAATATCTTTTCCGTATGTTTTCATTTTAGCATCCAAACATACTCCAATTTGGTGTGTTTTTACATGATGTTTTTATATAACATTTCTACTAATAACCAATGTTTTAAAAAACTAGATTAGTAATAGAATCAATGACCTTATTAGTTACAGATTTGGCCTATTTAACCATTGGTTCAATCAATATGATGTCGTAAATATATTTAATATAAATATAATATTTGTATTAGTAAAAATAATATAAAAATTTCAAAACAGTAAGAATAAAAAATTTTAGGCACATGGTGCATTATTTTTCATAAGTTACATTTCATCAAAATATTCAAAATACTAAATTAAATAATTAAATTTAAATGAAAAAAATTAAAAAATATAGAAATTAAGTGAAAAAAAATGCAAAAAAAATTTAAAAAACCAGCTAAACGGCAATTTCACCGGTTTTTTTGTTTTGTTTTTGTTTTTTTGTTTGTTTTTTTTTTTTTTATCATTTTTGACCGATTCGCACTAGTTTTCTCATCAATTAATTTTTTTTTCTTTTCCACCAGTCATGTGACGCCCAAGGATTTCCCTAACGTAGAAATTTCTAAATTCGTCAATTTTGGGAATTCAAAACGAATTTGAGAAATTAAGCAACGTTCCGATTTCAAATCACGTATCACGTGTCCAAATACATTTCTCTCGTTTGGACCTCAAT
>JACFYI010003675.1:347921-373485 GCA_014898755.1 Handroanthus guayacan
GAGATAATGGAGGGGAGAATGAGGGTAGTGGAGGAGTGAATGCAGGTGGCAACGGGGAGGATGAAAGTAAACCGAAGGAAGAGCCAGAAGAGGACTCGGAAGAGGATCCTCAGCGCATACTAGATGCTTCAGTAGGATGTTGGACGTGGTTGGCATGTGGGTTTTTCTTTTCTTTTTCCTTTCCTTTAGACTTTGGTATTATGTATATGTTAGGAAATGAAAGGTATATAATTATGTATGGGGGTTAAAACTTTAAGCATAATATGTTGCATGTAAATATTAGGGAAGACTCTAACTCCGTATAGCTAGTAATTTTTGTATATGATGTAGAAGTCCTCCTGTCTAAAATCATGATTATGACGCCATCTTCCTTTTGCTTTTGTATATGGCCAATAAACATATATTTTGAATAGAGTAAATATCATTAAACCACCCAAACTATGCTTGTTTTTGTACTTTGCAACCTAATAAAAAAAACATTTCACTTTGCGATCTTAACTTTGCGAAAATTCACTTTGTAACCTCAGTGTATTTTTCGGTGGACATATATCATCGGTAGGTGGCATTGTGCAAAATTTCGCGAAGTTCAGGTGGTGAAGTGAAACTTTTTCTATCTTAATATTCAGACACGTGTCCAGTGTGAGAATATTCTGGTAGAATATTCCCCAAAAAATGTACTGAAATTGCAAAGTGAAATTTCATAAAGTTGAGATGACAAAGTGAAACATTTTTTTGATTAGGTTGCAAAGTGCAAAAACAAGTATAGTTTAGGTGGCTTAATGGCATTTACTCTTTTGAATATGTAATCTTCAAGTTCAAGTAATGAATGAATTTCCCTACATGATTCTTGACTTGAAATTTTAAGAATTATGCCATTATATGTTTGCTCTCCATGTGTCCCTATACCGAATCTAAGAAACCAAGAAATTTTATTAAGACCCCTTTTACAAATTTCAGATTAAATGGTTTCAAGTGGAAATACATTACAAAACGAGTTTATTAGAAAAAGGGAAAGACCTCATCGGGTATTGTTTGAAGAATTACAGACACCTGAGACACCCAACAATATAGATAACACAATGCCCAGACAGGTAGCACGTGATCCTTTACCCCTTGCATGCCACAAACCTCGTTGTTGCATGTCTCCTAGAAATGAGCTGGCAACTGATCAACTCTTCACACTCCTACGGCAAGTATTGAATCAGGGTTGGTAATAGGATAATAAGGAACGTTGACAGGAGGAGGATCCTACGATAAAATACTAACAAGATTCCCAAGACTAAATCCACCTAGGTTCAACGGTGAACCTGACAATCAAAAGGCTGAGTCTTGGATAGCCAAGTGGAAAAAACTTTTAAGGTACTGAATTATGCAGATGCTCGAAAGGTAAAATATGCCACATTTATGTTTAAAGGAGCAACATGTCATTGGTGGTCGATTGTGGAAAGAAAATGGGAAAGAAATGGGATAGAAGGAACTTGGGAGGAATTTTGAAGCAAGCTCCTGAAGAAGTACATCCCTCAGCTAGTTAGAGATCTGAGGGAGAAAAAATTTATGAGATTAATCCAAGAGCTGATGACAATAGCCAAGTACAAAGCAAAATTTAATTGACACATTTAGTATGCCCCTCACATTTTGGCTGATGAGGAAAGACGTAGGAAGAAGTTTGTAAGAAGTCTCAAGCCTGACTTAAAACAATCTTTGGCCATTGGGCAGCCTCAGGATTACGACAGCGCTGTGGAGATGGTGATGGAGTTGGAGGTGGAGTTCCAAGAACTCTAGAAAATTAATGATAAAAGGAAAGGAAAATGGTCTGGAAAACAGGACCAAGAGAAAGAAAAGAAGGGTTTCTTTGGCAAGAAACCTAAAACAGGAAGCAGATCCTCGACAGTAGAAAAAGAAAAAGGGTCCAGCAACGATAGAAAAAGTGAACTGTAGTTTCTATGGAGGCACCACACATAATGAGGACCAATGTTGGAGAAATTAGGGAAATGCTTCCTTTGTGGTAGTGATCAGCACTCCATTAAGGACTGTCCAAAGAACAACAAAAGTGAAAATCCCTGGACATAAGGCCAACAACAACAGGGTACAACTGGGCGTTCCCAAGTTAAGGCAAGAGCCTATGGCCTTGACTGGAAAAGAAGGTGTGAATCCCACGCATGTCGTGGAAGGTAAGATTTTATTTCAAAATTTAATATGTAAAGCCTTGTTTGATCCTGGTGCAATGCATTCTTATATATCAATTGCCTATGCTAAGAGATTAAATCTAACTTCAGAAAGTATAAAATATCTTATGAGGTTCATACTCTCATAGGAGGGTGTTATGAGACTAGAGTAAGGTACATTAGGTGCCCTGGTGATTATAGATAATTAGAATTTTAGTGCAGACCTAATAGAACTGCCAATCTAGGACTACAATCTCATTTTGAAAATGGATTGGCTCTATCAACATCAAGCTATGTTCACTGTTTTGCCAAGACAGTCAAGCTGTGTACCGGAGTTGGAGTAGGTACTAATAGCATGCCCAAAAATAATGGTATACCTGCCATTTCTGTAATGAAGGTTAGAAAAATTATCAGGAAAGGGGGCCAAGAATTTCCAACTTATCTGATAAATAAATCTCAGGATAAAGTGAAATTGAAGGATGTTAAGGTAGTTAACAAATTTCCTGAAGTGTTTCCTAAGGAGTTAAATTTGCTATTCCCAGATCGTGAAATTGAGTTTGTGATCAAAACTGTCCCTAGGATAATGCCATTTTCAAAAAACTCCCTACAGAATGGCACCAGCAAAACTAAAGAAGTTGAAAGAACAATTATAAGAACTATTGGAGAAGAATTTTATTCGATTGAGCTCTTTACCTTGGGGAGCTCCGGTCCTATTTGTATAGAACAAAAATGGGTTATTGAGAATGTGCATTGGTTACAAAGAGTTAAATAAAGTGCCATTAAGAATAAATATCCCTTATCCCATATTGACGAATTATTTGATCACTTTCAAGGGTGGCAGTATGCTCTAAGTTGGATTTACGATAGGAGTATTATCAGTTAAAAATACGAAAAGCAGATATTCTAAAACTGCATTCAATTCCCCTTATGGACATTTTGAGTTTGTGATGATACCCTTTGGATTAACAAATGCTCTTGCAGCATTTATAAATTTGATGCATCGAGTATTTCGCTCATACCTTGATTGCTTTATTGTGATTTTCATAAATAATATTATGATTTATTCCAAATCAAACGAAGAGCATGAAGGATATTTACAAATTGTCCTTCAAACTTTAAAGGAACACAAACTATATGCCAAATTTAGCAAATGTGAATATTGGTTGAAGAGAGTGAGCTTTTTGGGACATATAATATCTCAAAATGGATTGGAAGTAGACCCAGAAAAGTTCGAGATGGTTCTCAACTGGAAAAGACCTCAGATCGTTACGAAAGTGAGAAGTTTTCTGAATTGGCTGGATACTATCGAAAATTTATCTAGAACTTCTCTACCACTTACAGACTGACCTAAAAGGATCGGTGGTTTGATTGGGATCAACAACGTAAGATAAGTTTCTTGGAGCTTAAGAAAAGACTGACGACAGCTCCAATACTCACACTACCTGATGGGTTAGAAGAATTTACTGTATATATTGACGCTTCAAGGGAAAGATTGAGATGTGTTTTAATGCAGAAAGACAAAGTGATTGTTTACGCATCAAGAAAATTGAAAAATCATGAGTTGTATTATCTTATTCATGATTTTGAATTGGCGGCTGTAGTTTTTGCCTTACTAAAATGGCATCACTATTTGTATAGAGTTAAGATCGAAGTTTTTACTAATTATAAGAGCCTGAGATATATCTTTAGTTAGAAAAACTTATATCTAAGGCAACGACATTGGATGGAATTCTTGGAAGATTACGATTTCACAATCACCTACTATCCAGGAAAAGCATATGCCATTGTTGATGCTTTGAGCCAAAAAGGAAAGATATTGAATATGAGCATATACCCGAATTGTACAATAAAATTTTAAAAGTCCAAGGAAAAATGATTTGATTTAGAAGCTCAAAGCCGAGATGAAACCCGATTATAGGATAGACGGATTATTATAGTTGAGAAATCGGGTATGTGTTCCTGTAGCAATGAAAGAAAGAGTGCTATCTGCAGCACATCGAAATAAGTTTTCGGTGCACCCTGAAGGAATGAAAATGTACAAAGATTTAAAATAGAAGTTTTGATGGGAAGGAATGAAGAAAACATAGTTGACTATAAATTTTTGACTTGCCAACTGATAAAAGCGAAGTATCAAAGACTGTCCGGAAAATTACAATGCTCCCAATCCCAAGTTGGAAATAGGATCAGATCACCATAACTTCGTAACAGGTCTCATTGTTGTACGAGAAAGGTGTGAAAGTATCTGGGTTGTGGTTGATAGGCTTACCAAGTCAGCACATTTTATACATATCAAAACTCAGTACAATGTTGAAAAACTTGCTGAAATCTATAATAGGAGATAGTACAACTACGTGAAATTCCTCAGAGTGTTGTCTCCGACAGAGGTCCAAAATTCACGGCGAGATTATGGAGGAACATACAAGAATACCCACTACAAGAGAACATGGTATTAGAGACAGAAAAATTTGTCTCTAATGGCACATTTTCGTCTTCAAACAATATTAGAGACCGGATATTTCCATCTCTAAAACCGTGGGTGGTACATTTGTTGCAAATTTAAAGACAAAAAAAATCCGTTTTAAATTGTTTGAGACGAGAATATTTCCATCTCTGAATCTGATATTAATATGTATTTTAGAAATTTACTTTTAGACTAATTTTGTCACTAATATTGTCAATAATATGTCTATAATTTGTCGACAAATTTTGTCTTAGTTCCGTTGTTAATTGTTTCTCTAGGTGCATTGGTAATCTGTCTCAAATACATCTCTGAAAGCAAAATTTTGGAACAAAAAATATCTCTAATCAATCTCCAATTCATCTTTAATTATGTCACAATATCGTCGATACATGGTCTTAAAATTCGTTGTTAATATGTCTCAAATTCCGTCTTTCATTGAACAATTTTTAGATTTGAATCCATCACTAAAATGTCACAAATATGTCAGTAATTTTGTCGCAATTCCATCGAAATGTCTCTTTAAAATCGTCACTAATGTGTCTTAATTCCGTCTTAAATTTATATATTTTAAATATAAATTTGTCTTTGATTTGTCTTAAATTCATTTGTAATTTGTCACATTTTTATTTATATTGTCTGTTATTTTGTGTATA
Source organism: Handroanthus guayacan (assembly GCA_014898755.1). Taxonomy (NCBI): domain Eukaryota; kingdom Viridiplantae; phylum Streptophyta; class Magnoliopsida; order Lamiales; family Bignoniaceae; genus Handroanthus; species Handroanthus guayacan. Next base: position 353,201 of record JACFYI010003675.1, read on the forward strand.
ATCCATATAAAAAAACGTCTTTATAAGTAATAATCTATATCTATGACAATTGTTTTTGTAATATATGTAAACTTGTCTCTAATTTATGTCATTCTCATTATTTGTCAAATGGTCAACAATTATGTTAGCATCCTCAGAAATTAGAAAGGATGATGATCTTCGCCCACGTCCTTGACAATGACCACAACCTCGGCCTTGCAAATTTCCTCCTGTAGCAATGCCCCTTCCTTTACTTAACACCCTAGAGTTTTGAGGAAAAAAACTTACAACTATGAATTATCAATGACATAAACAATGAAGTTACTCAAAAATTATATACTACAATTGGCCAAGGAGTTAAATATAAGCAAATTTAACCTCAAATACCTTTAATTCATATTTATATTGATATCAGAAATATAAAGAAATATAACAAACTACTAATATGCATTAAGTGGAAATCATTGTACATGTTTTAGGATTTGAGTTGTGAAAAATAAACTTGAAACATCTCAAACATTTAGTCATAAAGGTTTCAAAAATACATGCCTAGGAACAATAATGGTCCGAATCCTCCTCAAATTAGATTTCAAAAATCTATTATTTTAACATTCTTAGTTAAAAATCCAGTTATTCTAGATTTTGAGTAAAATTTTGGGCAAATAAGCATTGAATGAACAAAATACTCAAAAGAACAATACAAAAGAAATTTGATTTATATATATGATATATTTATTTTTATATCAAGAATCTTGAAGTTATACTCGAGGTACTTATGAGATTACGACACATATTATAATGAACATAATTCCTCACACTTGTAAAAAGGCTCATAGAATATTTCTATCACCACAAACTAAAGCATAAGATAAATATAATTAGCATAGAATTCAGCTTAGGATCTGTAATAGAGAATGGAACAAATTAATTATTAGAAAAGGATCAATTGAATATCAAACATACGTATGAAATTCACTCAGATTGACTTTACTCCACCGCTACAATCGAACACTCGCCCAGATTTTGTTATTTTGGTTGAGCTTCACTCCTTTATCCTTTTTCACAATTTATGTACAAGACCAATTTAAAATTTTGGGATTTGAGGAAACATTGGGACAAATAGGCATTGGATGAAACAATAGAATACCTCAATATAAAGAATAAAAAATTTGGAATCCCTTTTTCTTCTCTCTATTAATTAATCTCTTTGATTCCCTGCAAATGTTGGAATGAAAAATAAAAGATCCCTAGATTTTGAGGAAAAATTTGGTAAATAAGTATTTGATAACAAAAAAATAAAATAAAAAGGAGAAAAAAGGGTGAGGGACCTACCAGAAGTGGCGGCACGGCACACAATGGTGGAAGAATGGAGAGAAGAAAACACGGTTCTGAATTTTGAAACCATAAGGGAATAGAAATGAGGAAAAGAAGGGAAAAGGGGAAGGTTTGACGTTTGAGCGGCCACTTTTTTTTTTGCCCACTATTTTTCCTTTTTTTCCCTATGTTTTATAAATTGGGTAAATTAGAGAAAAATCTCCAAATCTACTTTCACTTTTGAGTTCAGTACCTACCCCAAAGATTCTTCCACTTTACTCACCATTTATTATTTGTGTGGTGCATGTTTCAAACTTTATGTTTCTGTACTGAATATCCATACTTTAGTATTTGATATCTGTGTTTTAATACTTAATATTTGTGTTTTTGTACTGAATATCCGTTCTTTAATACTCAATATCTGTGTTTTAATACTCGTGTCTCTTTAAGTAGAAACTCCTATTCTTTAAAAAAATTGGTTGAACAAAATTGTTTTTAAGCCAAGAGACTTTTAGCCTTAGTGGTGTTGTGGATCTAGTAAGGATATACTTGAACTTGAAGATGAGGCCCTCTATGGAGGATAAAGAATTAAAAGACAAAATCAGAAATAAAAAATCTAATTTTGTTTAGGAGAACCTCTTAAAGGAAACTATGAACATATAATACATATATTGGAAAACGAAAGCAATAACTCAAACATGAATAAAGTCATAAATTATCGATTTGATATAACTAGTAATTTGTATAATATAACTAGCAATTTGAGCGAAGATTCACTAAAAATAGATAGAATTGAAAACATTGATCTACCTGAAAAAATAAAAAGAATTATGGAAGACTTAGTCAAGAAAAACTTAGTGAAAAAATAAAATTATGAAATTCTTAAGGAAATACAAACCCTAAAAGAAATTATGAAAAATAAGAAAGTTAATTTTGAGGAGAAGGTAGAGACAAGTAATATAGTTGAAACAACTATGTTTAAAGGTGCTAGAAAGTTTAAAAAACATGTTTTAACAATAAACATTGAAAAAAGAAAAAGATATGATGATTTCATAACATATAAAGAAATAACTGAATATTGGATAACAACTTATAAGGATATAGATGACATAAATGAAAGAACAAAGTATCTAAACCAGATACAATCCCTATATGAATAACATGAAAATTTTTTTTCAAGAATTTGAATATGTCTTAAACATAGACACAGATAATGAAAATTTAAAAATTGAAGAATTTTACGCAGTAAGCATGGTGAATTCGGATTCTGAAGAAAACAATTCAGATGCTGAAAATAATAAAGAATTATATAAAGTGTTTCAAGATGAAGATACACATCAAGATAAACAATATGAAAGAGAAGATGAATCTTTAAATATAGAAGACATAAAAGTTAAAAAAATAATTTCGACTTCTTCAAACAAGAGAGAATTACATAAAAATGATATAGCTACCCATGGGACATTCTTGGGTTTTAAAGATAATCACCCAAAGGATTATGAAAGGATAATAGACGAGTTGGCACAATCCCTAACCATTGTAGTAAACAACTATCAAGAGACATGGTCAAAGAAAAAATTCTTAGACTATGTTGCAGGAACTTTACAAGGAGATGTACTAAATTGGCTAAAAGCTTGGGAAGAAGCTGAGAAAGGCCAATAAGAAAAAACTCAATTATTAGAAAAACTCGATTTAAGAACTGCCTTACAAGATTTTACTATTTTAATAAAAGAATAGTTTATAGGAATAAAAAATTTCTACACCTATTATAAAGAAGTAAAACATGCCTTAACTAAAATGAAATTATGCAATATCTATAAATACATAGATTTTGTAAAACTCTATCAAAAGTATTTTTGAATGCTTAAACCTAATGAAATGACACATTGGCTAGAATAATTTTTTCACAAACTCCCAACTCCTTGGGATGAGTTATGTGAAAAATAATATTCAGATTATCTTAAGAAATCACAAACTAAAGATATTTTAGGATGTAAAATTTCATTTGGTTATAAAATAATAATTGAACATTGTTTGCAAAGAAAAGTCCAAAAACAGGTCAAGACACATTAGATAAAATTAATGAAGGCAAAAAATGTTCTGATAAAGTCCTTCAAAAAATTTGGGAAGTAGGATGCACAACTAGTACATCCTATAAAAGAAGAAAAGGCAAACAATTTAGATTCAAGAAGTGAAAGAAAAGTAAGAAGAAGGTAGAATTCTTTTCTAAAAAAAGATATGCCAGGAAAAGTAACAAAAGAAAATCAACTAAATTTAAGAAAAACTGTACGTGTTATTTTTGTAATGAAAAGGGACATATAACCTATAATATCCTAGAAAAAATGCAAAGGTTATAAAATTTTTAGAAGAAAATGAATTAGAAATATGCTTAGAAAAAGAAATATCTAAAGATGATGAGATTATGTATGAAGTTGAATCTAAATCCTCTGAAAAATAAGAGGAGGAATACTTTGTATTGTACAAGATAAAAGGTTCTATGATCCTATCCAATCCCTGATATGAGAAATGCAATTCAATTTGTGCTTTGGAGAAATAATGTTTGGAGTCAAACTAAATTATTTTGTTTCAATACAAGATAAAGGAATTCAAAATACAATAGTTTTGAGAATTCAAACCCAACAATGACTTGCAAATATCATGGAAAGTAGTCCATCAACTCACAGGTGATACTACAGTAAAGACTAGAAATATTGATCCTAGTATAATTGAAATTTATGAACCAAAACCTTTCGAAACAGAAATCCAACCACAATTTTTAAATTGGAAAGATCTAAGCCTAGCAAAAGAATGATTATTTGAAGAATTCACTGTAGAAGTGCATGAAAAACATCCCAAACTCATAGAATTTTAGATATCGGGAAACACCTTTTACTTTAGAGATACAAGACTAGCGGCTGGTAGAAAATTATTGAGTTATGATCTCGAAGAAGGGACTAGTGGCTCCAAAGAAAAAGAACCTATAGGAATCAAAATAGTCCAAGTTCTTGTCCTACCAGGAAGTAGAATATTTGAAGAACAGAAATCACTTAGGTTTGAATAAATGAAATTTAATCCTAAAACAATTTTCTTTTCTTATAACCAAAATAACAGAAGATATTGTTATATAGAAATAATTTTTGAATTCTTAAGTTATAAACCTTATAGTTTGCATGCTTTTATAGATAGGGAGCAACCTCTTTGGTATGTCAACCAAATGTCATACCAAAAGAACTATGGCAAAAGATGAAAAATTCGATCGCCTTTAGGAACACTAACAATACAACTAGTTTAATGAAATATAAAGCAAAAAATATTCCATTTATTATTATGACTTCTAAAGGCAAAAAAACCTTTAGAATACCAAAATTGTTATGTTTTCCTCATATGCACGGTGATATAATTTTAGCAAATAACTTCTTATCACAATATTTTTCAATTAGCATAACTAATGAGAATTTTCTTCTCACTGATAAGAAAAAATCTTATACAGTTTTATGTATACAATTACATTCATTCATTTGTAATAAAAATTTTGAGCCAGTTAAGCATGGTGATAATAATCCAATTTTAGATCTAGAACCACTAGAAATAAAAGAGTTAGAAAAATCACATTGGGTCTACAAAATATTAAGCCCTAATTTTTCAAAAAATCCACTTCTACTCTGGGAAAAATGCCCTAGATATTGTCAATTAAAACTAAAAGATAATGAAAAGATTGTTAGAGTAAAATCCATGTTCTATATTAAACAAGATATAGATGAATTCCAAAAACAAATAAAAGAGTTATTAGAAAAAAGATTAATAGAAGAAACTAGGAGTTCTCATTCTAATCCTGCCTTTTTAGTAATGAAACACAGAAAATTAAAAAGGGAAAAAACAAGAATGGTAATTAACTATAAAAAACTAAATAAAAATTCAGAATTTGATGATTATTTTATCCTTAGAAAAGATGCCTCGGTTAACCAAACTAGAGAAGCAAAGATATTCAGTAAATTTGATTGTAAGTCAGGATTTTAGCAAATAAAATTAATAGAAGAATCCAAAACCTTAACTGCTTTTTTAGCTCCTTATGGACATTATCAATGGATGGTATTACCATTTGATATTTGTAATGCTCCACAAATATTTCAAAGATGGATGGGCGAAGTCTTTAAAGATCTTAAGAATTTTCGTCTAGTATATATTGATGATATTTTTATTTTTTTAAAAAAAACTTGAAGAACATAAGAAGTATCTAAAAATTGTCTGTAAAAAATTTAAAGACAATGAAATAATCCTTAGTCCCAATAAAATAGAGTTAGAAAAAAGTGAAATAGATTATTTAGGAATAATATTAAGTTCGACTGGGATAATTCTCCAATCTTACATTACTACAAAAATTAAAGAGTTTCCAGAAAAACTGAAAATGCTAAAAGAACTACAAAGACTACTAGCAATTCGTCAAAAATCTTTCTAAATGGGAAAAATCATTATTGGAAAATAAAAAAAATGCTCAAAAAAATCAAAAGAATAATAATATCAAAATTGATTGATCAGAAGTAGATACAAAAAGATTACAAGAAATTAAAAATTTTTTTAAACCAAATCTAAAAGTTTATTTTTCAAAAGAAACAAATTTATTAATATGGAAACAGATTCATTTTAAAGAGTAGTACTAAAAGTAATATCTATAACTCCTCGAAGTTTTCAAAAAGAAGAAAAAATACGAGAAATACTTAAAGAACAAAAAAGTTCTGATGAGTTAATTTGTGGATATAATTTTGAAAAATTTAAACCAAATGAATTGAATTATATTATTTTTGAAAACAAACTTTTAGCCATAAAAAATAGTATTAAAAGATTTCAAATCTATCTTGTCCCAATTAAGTTCTTAATAAGAACAGATAATAAAGTTGTTCGAGACTTTTTAAAATAGAAAAAGGTCAAATATAACCTTAGGAGAGTAAGATGGTTAGATTATATCTCTCAATACTCCTTTGAAGTTATGCATATTAATACTAATAAAAATCTTCTTGCTGATTATCTTAGTAGACATCCAAATAGATATTAACAAATTTTTTATCCTGCAGAATAATTCCAACTAGAGATCTATTGTAATACCCCTAGATTTCCCTAATTAAAATTTCGAATCGTCAATTTCGTAAAACAAAACCAATTTCAATAAAACGGGAAACGTTTTATCTTCAAAACAAGTTTCACGCGTTCCAAATGTTTTATCTCGATTGAACCTCGATTTTTTCAATATTTTCGGCCCAATAACCTTCACTTGAGCCCAAGAAATGGCCCAAAAATTGCATCATTAACAGCCCACAATTTCAGCCATATTATAACATTTCAAAAAATATATATATATAAATCAGATTTCAAAATCTGAATGGTAAGGCAGCTGGATTTCTTCATTGAGGGAGGCCATAGTAGTGGGTGAAAGTTGGTAAGAATGTGGCTTATTTTAATTTACAAAAAGGTTGGCCAAGTGTTGGAAAGTTTACACACTATAAATGGTTGAGGAGACTTAATACATTGATCTTTGCCCTTCAAAATCTGAAAAAAAAACATCTTCAGCCTCTTACCTCATTTTTATTCTCTCTTGGCAGCCTTGTTCATTCACACAAACACACACATTACAAGTTTCAAGTGTTAAGGTGATTAAGGGGAAAATCTAGGTGGTATACTCTTTACCATTTGGTAAGTAAAACTTGGTTCATGTTTATATGATTATGGTGATATGTGATTTAGAGTTTGATATAAGAACTTATGGTTTGGCTTAGGCATTTGATACGGTTGATCAACTCGGAAAACTTGGAATATTTACGGATTTAAGCTTTGAACAAGTAAGACTTATGGAACCTCATCTTCTTTTTCTCATGCTTATGTGCTTTTCATGATTGATCATCCCATTATGTTGAGCTCATTGTATTGTATTCATGATGGCTATTGTTGTATGAACTTGTTGCTATGTTCATTGTTATCGTTTATATGAACTTTCGCCTTGAAATTTCGATTCATTGCCTCATGAACAATCTTGATAGCTTCCCTATGTTTGGACTGAAATTACTCTATGGACCATGGACTAAAAGAGGAGGACTTGAACATTTAAAAATGTAAGAACAAAAACCCGACAGCCTCTCATGTAAGCCTCGCCCAACATAACATTTCACTTCTTAATCGCCAAAACTTGACTTTCCCTCACCTAAATGACTCATATAATATACCGTTAAATCTCTTTGAGTGCAGACGCCTTTGAAATCAAGAACTATGAAAAAAAAAGAAGAAAAATGAGAAAAAATGGCCTCGGAAAGCCCACTGCCATTTTTGCCGTAATCCAGTGATGCCTCGGTCTTATCTTCAAATTCTCGACCTTGAAAACTTGACTTTCCCTCATTCAAATGACTCATATAATATACCGTTAGAAACTTCTTTAAGTGTAGATAACATTAGAAGTTAGATTCACTCAAAAATATAGAAAAGTATGGCCAAAAACATCCTTAGAACATGACTCGCCAGATTTCTAAGAAGCTGGATTGATCCTGCCTCGACTTCTACTTTCCAAGTTTTAAAAATTGAACTTTTCCTTATCGAATTAACCTGAAAAATATACCATTAGAAAGATTATCGAGTCTAGTTATTTATAGAGTTAAAATATGAATTTTTACTCATTAAGAAAAATTTTTAAAGTAATCGAAAAGTGAATTGCCGCTAGAAAAATATTGATTTTGAACTATTTTTGATATTTTTTCTCTAAATGAAATATTTTTAAATTTAAACTTCATACCTATTAACAAAAATTATTTTTACGATCCGAGTGAGGTTTTTAGCCAATGTTCGAATAAAATAAATTTTGAAATTTACATTTATTCCAAATGATTTCTCTCGTATTTTACCCCTTAATAAGATGAAGACCTCAAATGAAAACTCTTCTAGTCCATAGTCCAATTTCGATTTATTTATCCTCTACAGTGTATAATTCCAATTCTGATTTATTTGTTTTCTACAGTCTATAATTCCAATTTATTTGTTCTCTACAGTTTACAATTCCAATTCCGATTTATTTATTCTTTACAGTCTATAATTTCAATTTCGATTTATTTGTCTTCTACAGTCTATGATCCCAATTTCGATTTACTTGTCCTCTACAGTCTATGATCTCAATTCCGATTCATTTGTCTCTACAGTTTATGATTCCAAATTTCGATTTGTTTGATTGATATGATTGGGCGAATTTCTGAACCGTTTGTTTAATGCTATTGGTCAATCGAATACTGTGCCGTAATAGCTCACTGATATACCTGAAATGACTAACTGTTTCTGAACTTGTCTGAATGATTACTGTTAGGCCCTGAGATTTGTCAGGGGTATCTGATACGGGTAATATCGGATTGACTATTAGAACCCCTAGGAATCCCCTACTATTGGATAGACTGGACGAGCCTTGGAGTTAGGGTTCTAAAACCCTATCTTAAAGCACGTGGATAGTCGACAGTGCTTTTACTATATTGGCTCTTACGAGAGCATTAGAGAGATAAGAATGAATCTGTTTGAAGATATAAGGGTGATAGATTCACCAAAACTGCTTGATTCAACCTTAAATGACTCGAATGTGATTACTGTTTACTGTTATCGATTTGATTACACTGTCCTGACTATACTGTACTGCTTTACTGAATCACATTCCTGTCCTTTACTGTTCTGTTTATCGTTCGTACTCCTTGTACCTATTTTTCGCCATAAGTTTTACTGGGTCAATGGACTCATGATTCCATATTATCATGTAGGTTCCTAGACCAATAATTGACTAATTAAAGCTTAGTATAGACCTTGGATTTAGTGACTGAAACCTCACGTTAGTATATGGCGTTCATTTTGGAATTGATGTATATAAGCATGTACCTGGGCATGTTGAACGTTTTGATTTCAGATTTGTCAAAAATGTATAGATTGTCAGCTTGTAATAGTGAGGATATCCGGATGTGATATGTTGATTTAGTTAAGCTCCCGTTTGAACCATGGATACGTTTAGCTTGTAATTTGGATTTTGTAATGAATTTTGAAAATTCCAACTTGTAAATTTAGAACATTAAGTTATGAGATTGTATTTTAGGATTTTAATGGCCTGCAATGGTATTTTTCTGTTGGGATTTAGTATGAATGCATTTTATTAGTTTCTGTTTGGTTTTGGAATGATTATTCTTCTGCGAGTATCACTTCGGATCTCGGAGCAAAATGCCTCGGGATTCGGAACGTTACATCTATGGCCAGAAGTCTAAGTTTTAGTCCAAGAGGAACAAATCATTCCAGGTCAAGAAGTCTAGCAACCAACTAGTTTTGGTATGGACAAAATAATCCATTTTGGTACCATCCTGACAATCAATTACGGCATGTACCCCACACTTATGTTAATGTAATTGCCAACAAAGCACCTATAAGAAATGAAGAGCCAAAGGATTTTTATAATCCTGAAATAAGTAAGCAATTTTATAATCCTTTGAATAAAATATGAAAAACTCATACATCGGGAAAAAGAGCTAATTTTAGGAGAGCCATGATCGAACTCTCTAATGAACTCAAAGCAACTTGTGAAAATTTTGAACAAACAAAAGTGATCACCAGTGATCTCATTTCAGGAATAAAATTTGAAAATGGGAATTATAATTCAGAAATACTCTTCCCAGCAAGAAGGCTATAATGGAAATTTTAGGAATTGAAATAGATAATCCATCCCTTCACAAATTAAATAGGATTGTTCCATATGAGGAAACCAAAGAAAAACTTCCTTCATCAATATTAGAAAAGATAGACAAAATCATTCATCAAAAAAAAATTAAACCAATTTTTGATGATGCATTGTCCTTTGAATACTTTCCTGATTATCACACTAAGAAGGTTAAATATGATCTATAAATGAGTCCATTTTCAATTAAAGCTATAGAATGGGAATTGGTTAGTAAAATCATTTTTGACCCCATGGATCCTACAATATGTTGGGAATTTCTTGCTATGATTAAACAAATGATCTACCAATTTTCTGAAGAATTCAAAAGAACACCTTTGGAATTTAATATTGTCAGCACTGTAGGATGGATGGATAGAGAAAAATTCTATCAATCATACAAAATCTGGACATTGAAAAAAATATAAATTTTCTCAAGAACCAGACAATCAAAGATCAATAGGAGAACAGACAAATGAAGAAGCCTTTCTTTGGTTTTGAATTATGATTAGGGATGTTTTCTCAAAAATTCAAAGAAATAGAGAAAATAAAATGGCAACAGACGGAAGAAAATTATTCAGAACAACTCTTTTTACTTCGTTTAAAGAAAATGAACAAGAGGTGAAAATTTTTTTAGAAAATATTTCTGCCTTAAGATGTTGACATCCCAAAAATGCTTAAAGAAAAACATGATCTAATCTGGGAATAATTTGAATTAGAAAATTTGCTTTTGGTTGACAATCAAGAAGATGATAGTCATTCTTGGGAAACAATGGATTTACTTACCCTGCACAACATTGAAAACATGATGGAAGAATGATGGTGGAATAAAGTTAAAACTACAGAAACATGATGGGCCTTTGTCAATAAAGACAATATTTTTACTATTTCTATCAGCAAAACCGCAAGCCTTACTGTTTCTGTCAGCAAAGATAGAATCTCTACTATTACTTAAATAAGGTGAAGTTTGGAATTGGAGTCCAAAAGTTCTGAAGTCCGATTTTCAAGTCCGAAATTTGGCTATAAATAAAGACTTTCATTCAGTTCAAGGGAGATAGAGAGAAAATAGTATCAAAAAATCCTAGCTCACTTCACTTTGTAAAACTGTTTTAAATTTTTAAAGTTTTCTTTACTTCTTTATATCTTAGAATACAAACAGTATATATTGTTTAGTTCCGAACATACAATCAAGCGTAGTTTTTTGTTTTGTTTAGTCTGTGTAGCGCACTCTGTAGCTCTGGTATCAGAGCCTCGTGAAGAGGCCTGATTTAGGGAGAAGTCTAGTTCGTTACTGAAAACCAGCTACTATTATGCCTCAGGTATATTAATTATATATTAAATAATATTAATCATGTTAGATTTCTTATAATTATCCATTCCAAATGTTTTATATGTTTGCTTGTTTATTTTGTATGCTTTATTTTGTTTAATATAGATTAAGAAAAAGCTCTCTCTTTTGGTCCTTATCTCTAAAAAATTTCACGTGGAGACTGAATACTAAAATCAAAATAGATTTTGGTCCTTCTTTACAAATTCCCCTTGTAAATTGGGGCTTGGCCCATTTCATTAAATTATTTTTTATAATAAAATTACATAAATAAATAATGTTAGATTAATTACACTGATACTCTCTAAAATAATGAAATTATCAACTCTTTCTCTCTTATTTAAAAATTGCCAACATTTCCCTTCGAAAACTCAACGTTACACAATATCCCTTGCCGTTAGGGTTTCTAACAGAAGTTAATGATGTCAGTAAAAAAATTAAGTGAACTTCATATTTTGCTTCTAATACATAGCCGTTATAATTTGATAACGAAAATACAATTTGTAAGAATTGGTAACTTAGAGGGAGTAAATGTAAGAATTTGTAATTTGTAAGGGTTTCTAATTTAGAGGGGCTAAATGTTAGAATTTGTAACTTGGAGGGGGGTAAATGTAAGAAATTGTGTCTTTTTCTTTAATATTTTAAATTGAGGGTATATTTGTCATTTTACAACTTCCATTTGGGTTTCTTGATGAGCATTTTTGAGAGGGAGGTGTTGATAATTTTTCAAATAAGAGTGGAGGAGTTAGTAATTCCACTATTTTGGAGGGGGTATAAGGATAATTAACCCATAAATATTTTTATATTTTTTATAATATTAAACCAAAAATATTATATAACCTTTTTAGTTCAATAATTTAATTTCTTGATTCTTCAAAAATGAAAAATAATAATAATATAACTTGGAAGGAAAAATAAGAATATAATCACTAACTAAAATCCATAAAATTAACCAACGCATAATTCTTTCTCAATTTTTATTTTTCATTTCCTCGCATTAGGGATGGCAATTTTCGATATGACACTATATGGTTACAATTTTCGATATGACACGATAAGTTGACACGAAAAAAATGGTTGGGTCGACCCATTTTGGATTTGAGTCTAGCAAAAACGAAACGAATACTAACTCAAAAAAAAATGGGTTGGGTTTGGTTGGGTTTCGTTTCAGGTTACACAAAGAACCCAAAGTTTGATTTAGGTTGATACAACAACTAGAATCCACCTGAACCAAAATAATCCTAATGCTAATCACAATAAATAGTTACAAGAAAAAAAAATCATAACGCTAATTCTTTCATTTTAATCTATAGCTCAAGGGTCCAGCCTTAACCCCCTTCAATTTTTTTTTTTTAAAATTAATTACTTTGAAAATCGGGTCAACTCGAAACTTGATTCGATTTTCATTATATTGGGTTAGAATTTGGCACTTTGAGATTGTCATCGGGTTGACAAAATTTATTTTATATCCCTACGTCAAATTAATAACAACAATACAACCAAAAAATATATATATCTTATTCTTGGAGTTTGTAATATTCTTAATTACATGAATTTTGTTGGTAAAACTTTAAAATGGAAAGAATAATTCCAAACTTAGTTAACTTAATTTCTAGTATTTTGCTTACCATTAAAATTTAAAAGAAAAAAATTAATTCAATTTTAAAATCTTACTATCTTTCTTTAATCTTCAGCATTTCAATTAAAAATTATTATTATTATTATTATTAAATAAGACATTACATGTTATAAAGCTCGAAAATATCGATGTTTTAGAAAGCCAAAAAACACCATCAAAATTAATCTAATAAGAGTTGAAAATGTATTTTTGAGAGCAGAATGTAGCAAGAGTGGTTTCGATTTGAAACCTTCTGGCCATCATTATTCTCTAAACCAATGCTAGTATAATGTGATCTACATGGAAAGAACAAAATAATTTATAATGATTTGTACATAAACTTCAGTAGGCAATAACCATCCAAATGTGGGAAACTACACATGACAGATTACAGATCAGCATCATTGTAAGCAGTCATAGATGCATTACCTGGACACCCAAACTATTTTCAACATCCGCTTCTGATGTCTTAATTGGAACTTGGCCGGATCAGATTCGTATAAGAAACCTATCATTGTACTGAAAACGCAACTAAAACAACAAATGATGCTATCAATTGCAAATCGTTCTGATTTAGGTTCTTATTAAAGATGTTCTGGAGTGAGAAAAGCTTAAGCCATCCGTAAGCATGACAGAGATGGCTTGAAGACATCCAAAAAATTTCTGAAAACTTAGAATAATAAACAACAATCAAGGAAGGTTTAGGTGTCTTTTTAACCATGCACATAGCCCATGGATGTCCTTAATAGAACGAAAACCGTCCTGCCGAACAAAAGCAAAAGGCAGAAAGAGAATATCAGAGGTGACCTGTACAAGTTATAAGAAACCTATCACTGTGTAGAAATTTGGGCACGAAAACACAGAACTGAACTAGCCTGCCAGAGTTCAAGTTCAGTGCCAATTTTCAGCTGCTCAAATCTGGTGTCAAGATATAACTCCAAGCTTTCAGGAGAAGCAAGATCAGGCCTACCTCGCTAGTCCTGATACTTGCTAAGGTTTGCAAGGTGATTCCTTATTATTTCGCACAATCTTCAAAATTCTGTAGTTCACTTGTACTGCTTGCGGAATTGGAAGGCACGATGCGCAGTTATCAGAACATATAAGAATACAATTGTTTAGTTGAACATAGAAAGCAGAAATCTCTTTCATGTAGACAATAACAATGCTTTTATAAACCCAATCCTAAGATGTTGACGTTTTCAACAATGAGGTAACATGAGCAAAATAACTGACTAATAACATTTAGAAACCAAAACAAAAAATTCACACTTTGAAAGACTTATTGCTGCATGCATCTCTCTGTTTGCTCATATTTTGTATCGTAAATGCGCTTCCTCTAAGAAAATATGTTTATGATATTTCATTAACCTTCTCTTTGTATTCTGCTAAGTTCATAACAGTTTCCGTCTTCGGCTATGCTGTTGAGTTAGTTGAGGTTTCTGTTATTGACTGAGTGTATATATATTCATTCTCTTCTTCATTTTGTACATATTTTCAAGTACAATCAATAAACTCTCTTTTATTTACATTGTTGGAATCAATCTAATACACGCGACCTTGGTGTGACTAACTCACGGTTACATGCCAGAAACAGAACATGGTCAACTGAACTGAAAATAAATAGATGAGTGGAACTTACTGCATATAGCGCCTCTAATCTTAAGTTGTTGTGTAGAATACTTAACTGGTGAAAAGTGAATAATCAACAAAACCAGAAGACAAAATCTCAAAATAGAAAAACAAAAATACAGTAAAAAAAAAAGGAAAAAAAAAGTGTTTCTGCTATAAGTTCTTTTTTGTTCCATGTCTCTCAACATGATGAAGTTGAAAATCTTAGTGATTATTTCAAGTGTATTTGATGTGGGAACAAGTATACTTAATGCTTGAAAAATGAAAATATCCCTGAAATAGCTGAAAATTGGGCAAAAATGCAAAAGATCCATGAACTGTGAACCAGGTTGACCTGCGACCCGGATTGACTCGAAGAAAGGCTCGGATGATCATAGCCGTAAAAAGAGCATCTTGTTAATTTATCAGACTGTGCCACGTGTACAATTAAAAGAGTAAGATTTTGTATTATAAATACCTTAGGACAAAATGAATGAGGCAAGCATTTATTGTACCAAGCACTGTTCATGAGCTCGAGGTTCTATAATCAATCCAAAATATTTACGTTATAATTTTTGTGTTATTTTTTCTTCTATTGGTTCTTTCTTTTCAATTCCTATAAAAATAGTACCCGGGACCCGTGACTCGATCATTTGGCGCCGTCTGTGGGAACGAAAATATTTAACATTTTCGTAGCAAGTCATTGGGTACTTTTCACTATGGCCGAGGACCTAAGGAAAGAAATTGAACAACCTATTTTGACTCCACTACCCGGGTTCGGTGATGCGACCCCAGGAATGGATGAACCCTATATCACCCCAGGGATCGCACTACCTACTGTAGGGATATCCATGGAACCAAGAGACGTAATCATCCAAATGTCAAAATCTCAATTAGAGGCCATGTTTTATGAAGTACAAAAGAAATATTCGCCAGATCAATGCCAAGGGCAAGCACAGAACATAGCACCCCAGATCGCATTACCACAGCCTATCATTCCAAGACACCTTTTCCTGGACGATCATAAAGATGGATTGAGAAGAAACGATAAGGTCAAGAAAGAGGTCGCGGATTCAGAAGACACTATAAGTAGAACGACGCGACCCCTAAATCCCCCCAATATCTATCATCGACCGACTTATGGAAACAGGACCTTGTACCAAAACTTTGATCGAGGAAAAGAGCCAGAGCGACAATGGGCAATTCATATGGAACAATCTATACGTAGGCCTAGACCCACGATCTCGAAGCACGAAGTTGATGAAGTTAGCTACGAGGTGGAGCTTTTGAGCAAAAAGTTAGATGAGCTAAAAAGATGTGGAGCTGCAAATGAGGAAAATGAGACGCTTGATCTGGAAAAGAACAACTCTCTCTCTTTTGTGATGATATATTGGCAGAGTATGTCCCGAAAAATTTTCGGATCCCAGAACTCCCCAACTATGATGGGACCAATGACCCTCAAAGGTATGTGAACAAATTTGAAAGGATAATTTGACTATATGCTGTTAGCGACGCTCAAAAGGCTCAAATTTTCGCAACCACCCTAGATGAAGCTGTAGATGAATGGTTCACAAGCCTCGTACCTGGAACCTTGGTGAACTATACTCAGCTGGCGAGAAAGTTTATCTATCACTTTTCTAGCAAAAAGAAAGCCAAAAGACCCTATACTCACCTCTTCTCTATCCAACAGAAAGAAGATGAACCCTTGAGAGAGTTCATAGATAGATTCAACTCGGAATCCCTGATGGTGCAAGATCTAAGGATGGACTTGGTTGTGGCAGTTATGTTGAATAGCTTACAACCTAGTAGTTTCAGGTCTAAGCTTTCAAGAAGCCCACCTAGGTCGATGGAAGAGCTAATGATAATGTTTGAGAAATACATAAATGAGGAAGAGTTTAGTAGAATGAAAGACTAGAGGAATACATAACCTTGTCCCAACATGTTTTAGCTTTTGCTCTAGATGATAAAGAAATTTAAGTGAGGTCGCTGGTAATAGGTCCTCAATGTTGATGATCTGAAAAGAACAAAGAATTGTAAAGTGGATCTGAAAAAGATCCTCAAAATAGATCATTCGAAAAAGATTATGCACTTACAAAGCAAAAAATCTCTAGAATTGAGATCTCGAAAATTGGATTTCGAAAAAATCCCTGAGATCGATGATCTAGGGAAAGTACATAGGAAACTCACAAGATGATGGAGGTGAGATATGACATGAGACCTAGTAACTCGATGTAATTGAAGTCATCAAAAGTATAAATGTGATTGAGGAAATTAAAAAAAATAAAAAATAAAAAATAAGGGTCATAAAGCTATGACTTGCGACCTCCTCGAGATGTGTCCCTATAAGAATAGAAATCTAGTAAATCGAGAAAAAAGGATCTGAAAAGATCCTACAAATTGATTATCTGAAAAAGATAGTAAAAATGGATCTGGAAAAGATCCTCAACATTGATGGTCTAAAAAAGATCATAAAAATAAATCTGAAAAAGATTCTCAAAACTAATGAAAAAAAAAATCATCAAAATGAATCTAAAAAAGATTCTTAAAATTGATGACCTAAAAAAGATCATAAAATGGGATCTGAAAAAGATTTCCAAAAAGCATGATCTGAGAAAGATCAAGATCCTCAAAATTAATGATCTGGAAAAGATCATAAAATTTTATAGTAGATTTAATTAACATCCTCAAAATCAGCGACCTCAAATATGCATCTGAAAAAGATTCTCAAGATTGAAGATTCGAAAAAGATTATAGAAATTTTTACAAGCTTTGAGGAGGTCATAGGTCTATGACCTGTGACCTCGAAAGTGGATTTGAGGGAGGTCGCCAAGAGTTATGACTTATGGAGGAACGCGAGTATTTAACATGAAAAGCTACACAACCATTAGATGGGTCACTCTATTGTACAAATAACTAAGGTCGTGGCCCACTAAGGAAGAGCTATGGAAGAACCATGTGTAGGAAGCTAACAAATACTCACCCAATTTACCGTTGGAGGTCACAGTGGCAACCTTATTGTCAAACTCTTCAGATTTATGTTCATCTATAGTTTCAATGTCTGCGGGATCGTAGGTCTTAAATAACGGGTCATTTGAATCCCTATTTAGCCCAAAAGTCCCCATATCAGGTTTATTTGATAACTTACGAACCATAGCCAAGGGAACATAAGATTGAATGGAAGTTGTGCTAGAGCTCGAATTAGAGAAGCTCATGCTAGGGGAGTAACTGGGGGACAAAGACATTTAATCAAGACAGTATATCATTAAGAACAATTTCGTCACATATGATACAAAAGTATAAAAGTACAACATTTTTTTACCTAAGGTGACAAGGTTGCTGGTCGAATGATGACATCGATCACGGAAAGCTGGTTTGGGGATGTAACACCCGAGAATTCCCTAAATAAAATTCTTGAATCGCTGATTTATCAAAAAATTATTTGATTTTAAAATTAAGCCTCGTTTTAAAACCAAAACTCGTTTTATGCATTTGAAGATTTTTCGAGCAAACACGTTCATTTCCTTGTCGTTTTACGACCCAAAAATGAGCCCAAATGACCCATGAAGTAAGCCCAATTCAAACCCAAAACCCTAGCCACCAATTTTGACTAAAAATGAGCCCATTTGAAATTCAACAAAAAAAAAAAAAAGAGAAAGAAAATAGAGGCTGCAGATCCTTCAGCCACAATAGTAGCACATTGGATAGGATTTTCATCCCATCTATCCATCCATCAACCACCCTACCTAGCCCTAAGTGTTGGTATTTGTTGTGAGGGGTTTGAAGTTATAGATTCTTGTATTTTTGACCCAAAAATCCTTTATAAATAGGCCACGTTAGCTCAAAAAAAATCTGCAGAAACTTGGCTCTCTTCACACTTAGAATCTTTATAGTTTGAACTCAAGCTACATTTTCTTGTTCTCAAAATCGATTTCAGCACTTAAAGGGGGATTCTAGGAGTGTAACTCTAACTCTAGCACTTGGTAAGTTAGCTCTTAAATGTGATTTAAGAATGGTTTATATTTGGTTGTCTAGAACTTGATATATGTATGAATATGAATGTAGATTTTGGAGACTAAGCTTGAGTCTTTTACAAACACAAGATATAGCTACAAAGAGGTATGACTTATGGCTTCTCCTCTTCTCCATGAGCATATGTTTCCAGCTTTTTGTTGATTAATTGAGCATGCTTCGAGTTATTGAATATATGATGTCCTATGATATGTTGAGCATGTGAACTCATGTTGTTATTTGCTATTCTTGTTATTCCATGCTCAAATTCTTGAATATGAAACAATCCGAAGCTTATTGAATCATCTCGAACTCTTTACTGATGCTTTGGGTTGAACTTGAACTAGAAACCATGGACTAAGGGGAAAAATGAACTAAGAACAATTGAAAAACGGGTGACATGGACAAAACCATACATTTTGACACTAAAACAATGTTTCGAAAAATTTCAAAACCAAAATCCGAAACGATGTTTTATAAATATTTTCACGTATATGAGAACCTCAAAAATGAAATTTTGGATCAAAAATTCGAAGAAAATCAAAAGATAAAAAAATTAGATTTCAACCCGAAAGTCAGCGCCTGAGCGCACATCGTTGGGCACCGAAGCGCCCACTCTCAGGCCAAAGTTCATTTTTTTCCAGAGGCTTGGGCACTTAAGTGCCCACCTCTGCCCAATTTTCATGTTTTGGGCACTTGGGCGCCTGTTTACGCCCCCAAGCGCCCATTTCCGATTCCAACTTGATTTTTTCTTGCTTTCCAACCTTATTTTATGTCATGTGAAGTTCATATTCGATCTTTCCAACGTAATACAAAGTTTTAAAAATGAAATCCCTCTAGTCCATAGTCTAATTTTCGAAACGATTGATTGATTGAATACGTTTGGCCTATTTGAAGTGTTATTTGATGATTGTTGGCCATAAAACGTTATGCCTTGTCGGCTTATTGATTTATTGAATGTTCATTTTGTTTCCAAGCCATACGATTGATTGATTGTGGGCCCTGGGGAGTTTTTTGGGGACCGAACTTGGGCAATATCGGATTATCAACCAGGATCCTCGAAATTCCTGATTGTTAGGTAGTTCAGATGAATTATGGAGGTAGAATTCTAAAGCACTACCCGAAGCACATACGTCGGCTGTGCTTTTTGATTGATTGAGCTCCTTCAGGAGTTGGAGGGATAAGGTGAAATATTTATATTGAAGATATAAGAGTGATAGACCTACCAAATAGCTTGTTTCAGCCTATTGACTCGAATGTGATAAATGTTTCAGATATGTATATATGTACATTGATCGTCTTGATTGTCTTGAATTATTTTTCGTATCACATTCCTGTATTGTTAGCAATATGCTCATTTTCCTTAAGACTTTTATCCTTATCTTCATGCTATAAGTTTTACTGAGTCAGTGGACTCATGACCCTATTTAACATGTAGGTTCTTGAGCGTTGAACATATGAATGATTGGAGCCTATGATGGATTGCATAGTTCGTTTTGGTTTTGACATCCCTATTGTACTTTGGTTTAGTCTATCGCTTTTGGACTTAGTTTTGTATTTGGATGGATATTATGTTTTGAACTTATGAAATGTATAGAACATCGAATTGTATTGATAGGTTAGATTGCTCTATGTATTTTGAACTCTTGGCATGTAATTGAGTACCATGAAACTTAGTTTGGATTATTGTATTGACATTTGGAATTTAGTTTGAATGATTGTAA
>JACFYI010003675.1:391564-412684 GCA_014898755.1 Handroanthus guayacan
GCCCAAACATGACCCAAATTCAACCCAACATTTTAGCCCATTAATTAAACATTTAAAAAAAAAAACAGAGAGAGAAAATCCGAAAATCAGATTCAAAATTTGCAGAGGCATGGAGCAATCGGAAAATCCCCATGAATTGAGGGATTTGATTACTTATTTTAGTTGAAAATTTCTTGACCAAGCATTAGAAATTATTTCAACTATAAATAAGCACTTGTGAGGGAGCATTTCCTTCCATTTTCTTGCTGCAAACCTTGTTCTTTTTTTTTTTTTTTTTTTTTTTTTTTTTTTTTTTTTCTCTTTTCTTCAACTTTCCTCTCAGCAGCCTTCATTTTCCCATCCACACACTTAAAAATTTTTGAAGTGCAAAAAGAAAGATCAAAATAAAATCTAGGGGGTGTCTCTCCAACCATTGGTAAGTTTAAGTATTAGAATGGTGGTTAAATGATTATGATATAGTAAATGTGGAGTTTAACACATGAATGGTTGTTATTTAGGTGTTCAACTCAAGCTTGGGATCATTTGCTATCTTAACAAGGATTAGGCTTTAACAAGTAAGACTTATAGCTTATCTCTATCTTCTCCAATGTGTGTTCTATGATCTTCATGTTTGCTATTGTCGATGTATCTTTGATGAGCTTTATATGTTGATTTATGTTGATCATGTTTATTTTGCTTCCAGTGGCTCATATCCTTCTTGTTATTTGTTGAAATGATGACCATCTTGTGAATCATGACTTGACCATCTATGGACCATGGGTTATGGGGATTTTGTGACAAAAACCGAAAGGAGATAGTAGATATGAACTTAATAAAAGATTTGTAACCTTAAAAGAAAAAAAAAAAAAAACAAGATTATGAACTAAATACCATGTTTATTCAAAAATTATAAAAATTAAACTTGGAGTTTATAAATCCCAAAATGACTTTAAAAAAGTAGCTCTAAGAAATTCGTGGCCTTAAAAAAAAAAAAAAGGGGGAAGAAGAGAAGTAGCAAATAAACTTTGATAAAAATTGATTTTTAGTCACTTCCCTTAATTTTTAAAAAATGGCTAGGCTTGGAATTTAATAAAACATTCTTCACAAAAGTTGTAGGAAAATTATGGAGATTTTTCAGAAATTATATAAAAAAAAAAAAAAAAATTTACTGTTCACTATTCATG
The DNA here is from genome assembly GCA_014898755.1 of Handroanthus guayacan. NCBI lineage: Eukaryota > Viridiplantae > Streptophyta > Magnoliopsida > Lamiales > Bignoniaceae > Handroanthus > Handroanthus guayacan. The sequence continues at coordinate 392,728 of JACFYI010003675.1, forward strand.
TGCGACCGCGCTTGAATAGTACGCGGACGCGCTGATGTTAGTGGCCATGGGCGCATCTGTGCATCCACGGTCGTTTTTGAGCATGAACGTGCCCAGGTTAGATTCTAAACTTTGTTTTTGACTTCTTTTGTTATTTTAAACCCAATTTCTACCTCATTTCAATAATTTAAAGTTTTTTTCAAACGATTATTTCCTTAACTCAAGTTATGATTCAAATGAGTTTTGAATTTAACGTTTATTTCCAAATGATTTTGTCCATACTTAACCTCTCTAAGCGTGTTTATGACGTCGAAATGAAAATTCCTCTAGTTCATGTCAATTCCAAATCGTTTGTTTGATATAAAAGCTCAAGTTCAAATTATTTGCTTGATTGGCCAAATCATATTGTGCCCATGTAACGCCCCGAGATTCAGGAATAGTCGCCCCTGGGCCTGCAACGCTACCTGTGGGCAAGCGGACCTCTGGTGAGCTAACAGAAAAATAAGGGAAATAACTAAATAACGCATCAACATATTTATACAAACCCAATAACATTCAGTGACCCTCACAAACTATGGTCTCATGGCTACAAGCCAAAAAAAAAAAAACCAAAACATCATGTAATGTACAAATTTCACAACCTAATACAAATCTAATGGATACAAGCCATTTACATCATTATTCAAGTAACCATCAAACTAAACCAAAGTAGAAAAGCTTAAAAACGAACCTAAAGATCTCCAATGGTAATATATTTGAATAAGTTCACTGACTTAGTAAGAATTATAGCTATGGAATGGTGAAAGAACAAGGGGATTCAACAAATTTAGTATAGAGTACAAATGAGGATAATAAATGAGTTAAAAGTACCAAACGATTGTAGTAATTCAATGATCAAACAGGAATAAGTAACTCGTACAAAAGTATAAAACAAATCACATTGTTGTATGGAGATCCAACAAAGGAATATGGAGGCAACAAAGCGATAGACAAAATACGACATGCTAAACGATTGTGGTGATTTCAGAAGCAAACATCAACGAGAGTAAAGAGGCAATAACTCAACAATAAAATAGAACATGCCAACGATTGCAATTATCTCACAAGTAATGCAAACGAATAGCTTGGCAAGAGCATCAACAATAGCTCGGCAAAAGCATAAATAATAGCTCGGCAAGAGCATAAACAAGCTCAATCGAAATAACAATTAGCACAATTATATGGCAAAGGTAGAACTAATATTTGGTGGATCTGACACCCTTATAACTTCATAACAATATATAATCCTTATCCCTCGATAGGGTCCATCCCTCAAGTGACCACTTGGAGGGATAATCCAGCCAACTATAGACACTATCGACGTACCCGTGTCGTACACTAGTCTCTGGAAAACCTACCTCCAGGCCTCCATGGGACTATCTAAAATGATAGGGAGCCATCTAGGGGATTCACTGTTGGCCCGACGCCGTCCAGCATCCCTCAGAATTCGGACATGATCAATTAATAAAATCCAATTAGAAATTTATAACAATAGTCCGAAATAACAAGATGAAACTTCACCAGAATTTCGAATTCGATCAATTAATTCGATTCAATATTTGGACATAGAAGAATGTATGCTAGGATTTAGGAGAGAGCTTATTGGAGTGAAATATGGACTTAGAATATCAAAAAGAAATTAAATCAAAATTTGGGTTTTATTTCAGGCGCAAATGAACGAACAATTCTATTTCAAGATAATATCAAATTATTTGGACTTATTCTTATTCGAGGTGAAAGAATCAATCGTTAACAAACATCAAATTTGAAATTTAATTGATTCGAATCTTGGATTAGGGAGAAAATCATTTTGAAGTTTTTAAAACATTGAAGATAGGTAAAATATGGATTTAGAATAGTAAAAAGAGGTTAAAAATAAAGATTTTGATTCTATTTTGGGCACGTCCGGGGACAATAATGGGTGCGATCACGCGTAAAATGCTCAAAATTTCTGTCTTGGGAGCGTCCACTAGCGAAAATGGGCGCGCTCGCGCTAGATGAACAATAATTGGGAAAATATATATTTTGTTTCTAAACTCGATACATCAGACCTCCAAAAATGCAAAATTTAGCATTAGTTCTAATCATCATTAAGATTTCTAATTTTTAAATTTTGAAGAATTTTGGCAAAAATAACAATTTTGATATTCTTAAGCTACCAAGTCATTCAAGCCATCTTTTGTCCATAAATCCAATTTCAACAAACCTCCAACATGCACGAGGAAGCAATAGCATATGAAAAAGCCAATGATTCAACAAGAACAAATGTTCAAAGCAAGGGAAATTTCATACAATTCTATCAATGAAATTTATCAATACGAATGAGGGTTTCAAGTCAAGGTAACCATTCCATAATAGGGAATCAAGGAAATAGAAAACCATAATTCTTACCTCAATCCTCTAGTTACAACTCACAATAAGCTCCAAACAAAATACCTAATCATTCAATATAAAAAATCTCTACGTTAATCATATCTCCAAAAATGGCAATCTCTATTCCAAAAATTTTATCTTAAATTTCCTAATCATTTAGTGGTGAAATATATGTCTACGATTATCTTAACTCAATGATCTTTCTAACAGTGACTTCCAATTGACGATCTAACGGTCGGATCTTCGCCCTATACTCATTTAAATTTCACCCTAGCTACTGTTCCCTGTTGCTCGGCTGACCTAACACATTATGTTCCATCAATGATTTCAGCCATTCTTCTCCATAGTTTTGAGTGATTCTTGATTCTATTATCATCTACACTCGATAAGGTTTCTAACGGTATATTATATGAGCCGATTCGATATGATTAAGTTGGGTTTTGGAGGTTTTAAAGTTTAAGGTGAAGCAGGGGACATATGTGGATCCGAGAATAAGGCTTTGTGTTTATGTGTTTAGATTCAATCTTAAATATCCAAGATTCAACACTTCTATTCCAAATCTAAATACTAGTCTATGTAAATCATTAAAAGTCCAAATCTACCAATATAATATATTTCAAGACAAATAATGAAAACTTATAGAAATCATGAACCAACTAAAATTCTTACCTCTCAACTAGAATCCAAATTCCTATAAGATTCAAACCATAAATAATGTAATCTTGTTCCATCAAACCCTAATCAAAATTCTAAGTATATATACATATACTTTATATTTATTGAGACTGAACTTACCAATTAAATCCTTTGTCTTCCCTTTTGCAAATCAAGTTTCAATTTTTTTGGAAATTTTTCTTTTTCTCTTCTCTCTTTTTCTCTCTCTCTCTCTCGGTCAAGTGAAGATGAAATGGCTAGCATATTGCTTGTATTATAGTAGACAATTGGGGGACTCATAGGTCAATTTTTGTATTGATGAAAGGTGTCAAAAACTTGTGGCTTATAGCTTGTTAGTGTAATTATAGAATAAACTTGGATGCAAATTAATCTTGCCATTTAATAATGAAATATCTAGGCTAGGGGTGTGTGTGTGTCCGTGTATGTATATATATATGTATATATGTAAGTATTTTGATTAGTTTTGAAGTATACTTTGGTGTATAATATATGGTATGATAGATTAAGTTTTGGACTAAATTCTTGGCTATAAATTGGACTAAAATTATTTCTTGAACTAAAATAATGTATATAATAATTTTTGGGTGTAAAATAAATCTTTTGAAAGTAATAAAATATGTTTAATTGGGAGAAATATCTCAAATCGGTGAGAAATCGATTACCAATTAGGGTTTTTCTTAAAAACATTTTAAAACATCTATCGATTGAAAATTGAGGGTTCAAAAATTAAATTAGAAAAAATTTTTGTCTAGAATTTAATTAGAGATATTTTCTCATTTTAAAATTTAATTAGGGGAATTTTTCAGATTGTTACAGCCCAAATGGCTATATGTTTCCGACATATTTTGATATTCTCTATTTCTTCTTAACCTGCCAGAATGTCAGTTTGTAGTTGGGCCCCACGAATGACTAGGGGTATCGGATGGGGCAACATCGGGTTGACATTCTGAGCCTCTGGGATTTTCTCTTGTAGGATAGTTCGGACGGGCCCTGAAGGTGAGGTTCGAAAGGACTACTTTAAAGCACGTAGGTCGGCTGTGCTTTCCAATTGTTTGATGCTCCTTCGAGAGTTGGAGGGATAAGAATGATATAATGATACATGTTGGTGATATAAGGGTAACAGACCCACCAAAAGATTGAATTCAGCCATACGATTGATTGACGTGAATGTGATATAAGTTTGATCGTTATCAATCTGTTTCTATTCCTTCTGTTCGTTCTGAAATGATATGAAATTACATTCATGTTCTTGCTTCTGAAATGTTCATTGTTGGGCTATTGTACTCCATTTGTATATCATTTGAATCTCGCTCCTCAAATACTTATCGATTGAAGTCCGTATTCATTATTTTCTACTATAAGTTTTACTGAGTCAGTGAACTCATGATTCCATGATATTATGTAAAGGAATTTGCTCTGAGGTCCAGCCGATTTGAATTAGCTCCTACTAGTATGATAGTATGTTAGTTTGTTTTGGCATGTATATAAGAATGTATTTTGACTTAGCTCAATCATTTGGAATGTTTGAACTTAGTAGTTTGTATAGGGCCTTGGTTCGTAAGACAGAATGTTAGCTTGACTATGTATTTTGAAAAAATTTTGAACGGCCTGTAATGTTGACTCTTGAAATCTAGTATGAATGCCATTACGTTTTAGTTAAGTTTCCATGTTTAGTTCGTTTCCGTCTGCGAGTGGTGCACTGGATCTCGAGGTTCCGATCACCTCGGGACTCGGGGCAATACAACTTATTTATGGATAGAGTGAAAATTTTCAAACTTTACGGACATAAATTTAATGGGAATGTTATCGATAATATATAGCCATTTCAATTAACAAAACCAAAAAGTTTCAGAAAATAAAGCTCACTGTCTTGTAAATTTATGACATTGGAAAATTGCAAAAGCTAAAGGGGAAAATGTAATGTAAGTCTGATGTTAAGAAGTCTAATTAAATATATAAATTAATTTACAAAAAATTTGGTTTGAAATTCACAAATTATGATTTTTAGTGAAATTATTGAACTACACATATGCACTCAAGTTTTACAATTTAATCAAGGAGCATTTTGGCCTAATCGAATTTAATGAAAATTACATCTAAGTTAAAATTTAGCTTTTACCCAAAAAAATAAAAACAAAAAAACAAAAAAACAAAACAAAGAACTTTAATGATGTCAACCAAATCATTAACAGTCACTAATGCCATTAGTTTGATCCAAGACGTTTAGAATCTCATGGGTTTTGTGTAATTATGAAACATTTTTATTATTTTTATTTTTATTTTATTTTATTTTTATGACTAGACCAAACTTCAAGGGGTTTTGATAATTAACCCTAAAAGTTATATGAGAGATAAATAAAAAATCTTTTACTAATTAACAGACGCAAGCAAAAAGTTCAATATTTTTAGTTGGACAAATCTTGATAAAAGAAGTGAATCTTGCATGCATTGGTATTTACATAGCAAAGAATGAAGTTCAATTATATGTTAGTACCATGCTATTCATTTCCCACCATATGCCTAAAAATTTTAATAGCTAGCATATTTGAAATCCTCTACATGCAGTTAGTTCCCTTGTATCTCTCCCAAATACGGAGGAGCTTTTAACTTTGATTTCCACTTATGTGTGCGTGCTCGAAGTTTATTAGCCTTCCTAGTTAACTATGGCACGGAAAAGATCAACGGAGGTTGGGGATGGCGAGTTTCTCTAGTACTAGCAATGGCTTCTACCTTAATCCTAACCATATGGGTGCTATTCCTTCCAGAGACACTCAACAGTCTTATTCAACAAAGCAAGGACTAAGCAAAAGCCAAGAAAATGTTGCAGAAAATCAGTGGCACTGATGATGTCCAGGCAGAATTTGATGATCTCATAGCAGCAAGTGATTCTTCAAAAACTATCAAACACCCATTCAAGAAAATTCTTCAAGGGAAATATAGGCCCCAATTAGTGATGTCCATAGCCATTCCATTCTTCCAACAAGTAATCGGCATAAGTGTGGTATATTCTATGCTCCGATTTTGTTTCTAATAATTGGTTCTAGTGTAAGTGCATCACTTATGTCTTCTGTGGTGATTGGAATTGTGGAGACAAGCACAACTCTGTTGTCGTTATTTGTTGTAGATAAGGTGGGAAGAAGGGCTTTAATCCATACAGGTGGAATTCAAATGTTCATTCCACCAATGGTGATTGGAGCAATAATGGAAACAAATTTGAGGGATTATGGTGGTAAACACAGGTATAGCATTTTAGTTCTGATCTTGATGTGCGTAAATGCTGCTGGTTTTGCATTGTCCTGGGGTCCTTTGGTGTGGTTAGTTATAAGTGAAAATTCTCCTTTGGAAGTAAGGTCAGCTGCACAAAGTATAAATGTGGCAATGGGTTTCTTGTTAACCTTTGTTGGTGCGCAGACATGCCTAACTATGCTATGTTATTTGAAGTCAGCAACTTTCTTCTTTTTTGTGGGATGGGTGGCGCTAATGACTGGTTTTGTCTATGTTATGTTACCAGAGACTAAGAATGTGCCAATTGAAAAGATGGATAAAATCTAGCGAGAACAAAAATTTTGGAAGACATTTGTTGGTGATGTTCAGGAATATAAGACCGGGGAATGATTCACTTGTTTTAGAGATTGTGAATAAGGCATTTGCATGGGACATGTAAGGTCGCTAAGTTAGTAATAGTTAACTGTTCATTATTAATAATCGTTATTGGTGGGTTATTGAACTACTTAGCTGTGAATTATTAAATGAAAGTTTGTTTAGTCTTATATATATCATTCCTCTAAGTTGGTGCAAAACTACCGCTATGGCAAGTAATTATGGCGATTTGGCCAGTCGTCACAATGACACGTATTTATAGCAATTTGGCCAATCGCCATGAAAGAATTAACAGTAGTCTTATATATATGTATATGTATCATTACTCTTAGTTGGTGCAAAACTATCACTACGACATATAACTATGAATGTTTGGCTAACCGCCATTATGACGTGTAATTATAGTGATTTGGCCAATTGCCATAAAAGAATTAGCAAAGGTTAAAAACATCGCTATATTTAATTTTGACCCCCATTAAAATTATTATCATTTTCTTTGTAACGACTAACTGTTTCCTCTTCATTTTTGTTGTTGCTTAGACTTTTCATGTAATATACAGCTGCAACTATTTAATTTATTTTCAATTATCTTAGGTCTATTATTAACATGAATAAGTTCATGAAACGTAATTAAATTTTTAATTTAAATGTCCATGTTAATTAATTAACAATGACCAACAGTAAAATTTACATAGTTCTCGCATCTATTGGGAAAAGAATCATATTGAAGGTCTCTCCATCACTTTACAACTCTATTAGATGCATATCTACATGTATGATAAACAATGTATTTGAACAATTGACAATAGAAATATCAATACGCAAAATAGATTATAATAAATATAATGTATTAACCAAGTCCATAGTTATTGGAATCATATTGCAACTCAAAAACAAGAATTAAATAATAAATTAACAATTTGGCAAATTAAGAACTACTCTCTTTTTTAATATATGTTTAATTATTTTTTCACTTGATATGTCTAAAACCATGTCAGAGACGTCCTTATTTGTGTTTGAAATCATGTTGGATACGTCCTTATTCATATTTGACATGGTGTCTGTAGCACCCCAAAAACTCTCTAAGCCTTAATTAAATAACTTTATTTTCATTCAATATTTATTGTCTTTTAATTCAAAAATTCCTAATTTTCTCTACGGCCGAATTTTCTCAGCAAAGAAATTATTCGTTTCAAAATTTTCTTTCTACCCAAATTTATTAAAAATATTTTATTAACTTCAAAAATATCTTATTTAGGTTTAAAGATTTCCATAATGTTATTTTTAAATCCTTAGTCTCAAAGTTTAAAACCTAGCGCCGTTTTAAACGATTTTAATCGCTATTGTCCGAAAAATTTTAAACGGTAAAAATATTATGATTTAGCAACTGAAAATTCTCTAATTAAATATCAAATTGAAAGAATTTTCCTAATTAAGTCTTTAAACTCTCAATTTTATCAATAAACGTTTTTATAACGTTTTGATAAACAACTTCAATCGGTAGACGTTTTTCCACCGATTTGAGACTTTTCTCTCAATCAAAAATGTTTTATCACTTTCAAGAAATGATATTTTGCTATTTTATACTCCAAATTAGTCTTCCATTAAGTTAATGGGATAGAACAAAACAAATTAAAAAAATAACAAATGAATCCCATGTTCATTTCATTAGAATTTACATTTCATTTGGTTTGGGGGATACCTCTTTAAATTTCATTCTCTCCCATCTCTCTCTAACCTCAAACCCTAGCCTCTCTCTCTTCTCCCAACTCCTCTCTCTATTTTTCAGATCGGTAGCCTTCATATTTCAGGTATGATACTTAACCTCTTTTCTTAGTCATTAAAGCTTGCAGGAAGTGGTTGTTTCACTCACTCCCATCTCTTCCTCATCTCAAAACCCATCTCTCTCTCTCTATTTGCAGCTGTGCAGCCATCAATTTTTAGGTATACATATATATATATATATATATCTCCCATGGGTTTAAGTTGGTTCTTTGTTTCTTTGATTAATTTTGATTCATGAGATTGATTGAATATGGTGATGATTGATTGATTGAGCTTGGTTGAGTTTTTTTTTATATAAGTATGAACTTAGAGATTATGAGGGATTATTGGATCATCCAACTTAGGGTTGGTAGCTAGATGATTTTGTAAAATAAGTGAAGTTTGAAAACATTAGTTTGTTCTCGGGTAGCAGTTTCCAGTGTACATGCCTCACTTTGAAAAATTCAAAAACCCCCTTACACTGCTCCAAAAATTACGTATAAGGTACTATTGGAAACCTCGTCGAGTCTAGATGTTGTTAGGATCAAAAATTCCCAAAAATAAGGAGAAAAACGATAGAAAAATCCGTTTGAATGTAGCTTGCCAGTTTACCAAGAACAGGGGAGGTTCTCTGCAACACTTCCTACTTCCAAAAATTGAAACCCTAACTTCTCGTTATCAAAAAAATCTATAAAATGAGCTGTTTGAAACCTTATCAAGTTTAGTTAGTATTAGAATCAAGAATCACTAAAAAACATGGAGAAAAATGACCAAAAAACCATTTTGAACCTAACCTGCCAGATTTCCTGAGGGAGCAGAGGAGCTACTGGAGTGAGCTATAACACATCCTCTACGTTCAAACCATTGAAACCCGAGCTTTCCTTTACCAAATTAGCCCAAATAATACTTGTTAGAAACCTTATTAAGTGTAGATGATGATAGACTCAAGAATCTTTGAAATCTATAGAGCAATCTTTCCAGAAAATTTATTAAAGGCGAACATGTCTAGTTGATTCGAGGATTCGGCAGATTCTTGTATCAATTTTAAAAATTTATAACTAGAGTTTTACTCGTCGGATTTTCAATATAAGGCCACTGTTAGAAAGCTCATCAAGTCTAGATATTGTAGAACCAAATTGCCAATTTTAGCTCAATGGGATGTATTTTTAAAATGATCGGAAAATTTACTGCCGGAATTGAATCATAGATTTTATAAGAAATGGAGATGTGGTCTAGTGCTTAATTGATTTTGATATTTATAGGCCAAATTAACTCGAAGAATTAGACGATCTCAATATCATCTTGGGACTTAAAGCTTAAGGACCAGAGATAAGAATTATGGCTATCCCTTATGCTCATAATATTGGAATCTCTTGCATCATGATTTCACTCCCTTGTTTTGATTGAAATGAGCATGAGTTTGAATTCATTGTTGTTATTTTTTGTCAGATTCTCATGGATTCTTTGTCTTGTTTGATGATCACTATGGACATATGGATATGATTGTAGTCATTTCCCTTGTTTAAACAAAATCTTTGGCTTGATATTTGATAAATTACGAACATTATCGAATACGTATTGTCATGTTGGAAAAATAGAAATATGGACTCATTTGACTTGTTATACAAAATGTCTATACTTGATTTATTCTAAAATCTTTTCCCATGGCTTTAACTCTATTTTGCCTCGTAAAATTCACTTTTGAAACATTTTCAAAATATCGTCTGTAGTTATTCTTTAAAAATATTTTCTACAAAAATAGCTTGCTGTATTTTCTTTAGTTCTACTCTTTAAAAATATTTTCAACAAAAACAGCTTGCTGTGTTAGCCTTGTTGTTATTTTTACTCATTTGAAATATTCTTTGGTAATGGTTATATGTTCAATTCTTCGAAATGTTTTCAAAATACCTCATGAATTTTACCTCTAAAATACTTTCAAAATACTGTCGAAGGACTTTATTCCATCAAAATGTTTTCACAAGTATTGTTTACAGTTTTTAATACTCTGATTCATTTTCTGAAAATTTGTTATGGTGTTCTTTTCTTGAAATGACTCAAAATATAGAATATGATTTATTTTTACCCTTTGAAAGGTTTTGAAAATATTGCTTGATATGTCCGTTGTGCACGTATTTTGAAATATTTTCAAAATACTGTTGAAATGACCACAAAATATTCTTTTGAAATAATTTTGAAAATAGTATCTGATATGTCCATAGTCCATTCGTTTGAAATGATTGAGCTCACAGTATCGTTTGATAAATAATCGTATCCGAGATTGCTTTAAATTTCATGTAACACCCGAGAATTTCCAAAAATAAAATTCTTGAATTGTCATTTTGTCGAAAACTCATTTGATTTTTAAATCGTGCATCGTTTTAAAATCAAAACACGTTTGTGCATTCTAAATGATTTCGAACCGATACGTTTCAATTCCATGACACATCTCGACTCAAAAATGAGCAAAAATGATCCGATTTATAAGCCTAATACAAGCCCAAACCTAGCCCAACCCATAGCCACATTTGTTGACTAAATTGGCACCAAATTGAACTCAAAATAAAATAGAAAATAGGGGAAATCTGCAGACCAAAGACAGCAGCTGGCAGCAGCAACATTTGATGGATGGAAGTCCATCCATCCATCCTACCTTGTCAATGGAGCCACCTAGCTAGCCTCTAATTGTTGGATATTGCTTAGAGGGGCTTTGGCTTTAGGATTCTCTCAATTTTTTGCCCAAAATCTATCTATAAATAGACACCAAAGGGACTTCAAATCTGCTGCAGAAAACTTCCAACTCCTTAACGTCTTCTAGCACTTGAACACTTGCACTTCTCCATCTAGCTTATATCGGTCATACTAAAGGGATTCTTGTGGGTGTAAACTCTCATCCAAAACTTGGTAAGTAGGTCTTAATCTTAAGATTTAAGAATGGTTTGTGTTATGGTTCATAGAGCTTGACATAAATGCATATATGTGGTTATAGGTGTCGATTCTAGACTTGGTTCAACCACATTTCGGATTTAAGCGATAAGAGGTAAGATTTATAGCATCTTCCTATCTCCATGAGCATATATTTCGGCTTTTCCATTCGTTGATCGAGCATGCTTTGAGTATTTGATACCATTGACTTGTTGAGCATGAGAATCTATTGTCGTTTTGTTATACTTGCAAAAATCTATGCTCAACTCTTAAATACGTAAATCCCATGCTAAATGATCCATCCTTAACCTTTGTACCAATGCATGGGATTGGTTTTGAATGATGGACCATGGACTAAGAGGGATAAAGAACTAAGAACGATTGAAAACGGGTGATATGGACAAAACCATATATTTCGATGTTAAAACGATCTTTTTCTTGGAAACCAAAATTTAAAACCACGATTTACAAATGATATCAAACCTAAAAACATCTCAAAAATGTGTATTCGGAACTAAATCAATGGATTTGAAATGAAAAGAAAAGAAGAAGAAGTAACAAAAGCAATTGAAAATTTGATTTTGTTACATTCTTGGATTTTTTAAAAATAGCTAGGTTTGGATTTTAATAAAACTTCTTTTACAAAAAGTGTAGGGAAAAATCTAAAGTTTCCCCAAAAAATTAAAAAAAAAAAAGTTACTGCACACAGTACTGTTCACGGCGCGACCGCGGGTGAATAGTACCGCGGTTGCGCCCAACACAGAAAAATTTTGCCGTTCGGTACGACCGCGCCCATTTTTGAGCGCGGACGCGCCCACAACAGTGCCAAAACTTTGGATTTTCATCTTTCGGCACGAACGCGCCCATTTTGAGCGCGGACGCGCCCATGACAGTGAACCAAACCATAGTTTTTGACCTCTTTTGATGTTTTAGACCCGTTTTCTACCTTATTTCACATCACGTTAAGTTATACCCAATTTTTCTAACGTAATATGAGTTTTGAAATGAAAACCCCCTAGTCCATGGTCGAATTTCCGAATTGATTGATTGATCGAACATGTCTTGGCCTATTGAAATGCTATTGTTATTGATGGCCTTAGAACGTTATGCCTTGCCAGGTCATTGATTAATTGTTATATTGTCTATTTCGTTCTAAAGCCATATAATTGATTGATTGGGGCCCATGTGGGGATTTCTTTGGGACCGAACTCGGGCAGTATCGGACTGTCGACTAGGACCCTCGAGCCCCTGATTGTTGGGTAGTTCGGACAAATTCTGAAGGTAGAATTCCGAAGCACTACCCTAAGCACGTATGTCAACTGTGCTTCTTGATTGAAAGATGCTCCTTCAAGAGTTGGAGGGATAAGGAGAAAAGTAAATATTAAAGATATAAGGGTAATAGACCTACCAAAAGATTGTTTCAGCCTATGGACTTGAATGTGATACATATATGCATATATATTGATTGTCTTGAACGTTCCAATTGTTGTCCGTATCACATTCTTGTATTGATTTTGATATGCTCATGTTCTTTGAAACTCTTACTCTCTTCCGCATGCTATAAATTTTACTGGATCAATGGACTCATGACCCTATTTAACATGTAGGTTCCGGGAACGTGAATGAATAAACGATTGAAGCTTGTAATAGATAGCATGACTTATTTTTGTTTTGACATCCCTATTTGTATCTTGGATTGAATTGCCACTTTTGGACTTAGTTAGCAATTGGGATGAATAGTATGCCTGAACTTATCACATGTATAGGATGATGGACTGTAATATTTAGATCGATTGCCTTTTGTACTTGAACTCTTGGATTGTAATAGTAAGCTATGGCACTTAGTTTGAATCTATTGATGGTTTTACGTAAGTTAGCTTGAATGATTGTGTTATGAATTTTTGTATTGGATTAGATCGTATAGAACGCGAGTGATACACCTCGGGTCTTGGGTCCGCACATCCCCGGGATTTTGGGGGACCTCACATTTCATATTGATTGAATCGGACCAATTGTGAATGATTGACACTCATTGTATACCATCCTATGGATGGATTTGTTTATGTCCGATATCTGTTCGAAATTCGTTATTGTTTAAAATTGGACAATTGATACAGAATCTAAACCTATTGATTGATTGATTGTTGGGCCCTGGGAACCACCGGTGAGAACGCAAGGGCAGTATCGGACCGTCAGCCAGTCTCCTGCAGGGTTTTCCTATTGTTGGGTAGTTCAGAAGGATCCTGGAGGTAGGATTCCGAATAGCTATTCGTAAGGCTCGTGGTCGACCGTGCTGCGGCGACTATGTGTTAATTGTGATTGGTGCTCCTCGAGTGGCCACTCAAGGAAGCAAATTGGAAGGGATAAGGATTATATGTCATATATTGAAGTTATAAGGGTGACAGATCCACCAAATACTAGTTCAGCCTTGCTACACGATTGTGTGAATTGTTTTTTGCTCATGTTTGAGCTACTCGTTTGATTTACACTCTCGTTGAGCTACTCGTTTACGTTTGTTTGTGAAATTATCACAATCGCGTAGCATAATTCAACTGGTTTAATCGTGAAATTGTCTGAGCTCATTATTTGATTTGTATTCGATTGTTGGATACTCCAATCTTGTTATTGGTTCATCTTTTATTTTATTGGACATTTTAGAATTTTTCACTTAAGCCTTGCTTGATACTTATCGTTCTATTCCTAGCCATAATTTCTTACTAAGTCATTCGGACTTATTTTATAAGTTTAACATGTGTAGGTGACTGAGATTTGGGATTTGCATCAAGCTAGGAGATTCTGATTTCTAAATTTTGGGTATAAGAGATTGTGGAGTTGTAATAGTTTGTAGCAATTACATACTCAAGTTAGTGCTAATAAGTTAGATATTGTTTTGAAAAATTTGGGGCTTGTAATGAGTATGTACTTGATTATATACTGAACAAAACTTCCGCTGCATCGAAAGTTAAGAATGGTTTTTATGAGCCCCTCCCCATCGGGTGACGATTTTCGGTCTAGGGATGGATGTTCTAGATCCGGGTCGTTACAGTGTCCTTATTTTCTTTTGTCTTTTTAGTCAACGTAGCATGTCAGACACGTATCACACGAGTATTCGAAAAATATTGTTGTCCTACAAGTATCCAACATCGCATTTTGTAAATTTTTAAAGTATCCATGCACTCTAGGTATTTGAACCCACTTTAACAAGGTTGTATTTAAGACCTCCTGTAAATAATAATAGTAGCATCCAGACTCCCTTGATGAAATTGGAGTTAAGGCCTTTTCCAAGTTAATCGATTTGACTTACAAAAGTTCATGAGCATAAATAAGCTAACAAATGAATTTTGACTTTATAACATCTCTGTTCTAGTTAAGTCTCAATTGCTTTGAAATGCGTTAGAAGATATTTTCATATATGAGATTTTTTAGTTATTTGTCCAATCTTACCTGGAAAAACTGCTCACATAACACATTTATGTTTTGTTTTGTGGTTTTTATTTTTTTATTTTTCCCTCTTCTTCTCAAAATCAATGACCTTTTCAAAAGTGATACGTTTCATGTTTATCTTTTCTAATCTAAAGAAGATGAAAGCTATCTTTTTAGTGTTTCCATATTTGCGTATGTACTAGCTCAAATGCAAGCAGAGTCCAAATAAATTATTTACTAGTGATGTGCCACTCATACCACTAGCTAATTTATCATTTTGTAAGTGACCTTTTTCGAGACAATGAAGACAAGCAATTTTGGAGATGGTGAGAAGATATTTAGCGTATTTCATGCATATTTAAACGCCACATCCCGAGTTTAGCACATAACACGACAATGCTTTAAGCCAAGGGACCCAGAAGCATTAAGCCACAAAATCAGAATATACTAAAATCTAAAAAGTATTTTCTGGGGTCCCAATATTTATTGTGGAAAATAAGAAACATCTCCAAGCATTATTCCTAGGAAACAATCTCAACTATTACAATCTACGAAAAATTATCATGAATAATAAACTAATCCACGAAAAATTTATCTTGAATAATAAACTAACTCTCATTTCAAAACAACTAAACTTCAAATGTAACTACAGAACCATGAAAGGAATTTCATCACCGACCTCAAATTTGATTGTAGCACTTCAGCTGGAGCAAAACACCTTGAATTATCATATGCATTATTTTGGCCCAAAATTCAATCCACTACACAATTGAACACTACACATTATACACTACAAAAATTTGAAAATGAAGACCCACACACACACATTAAGCACGGCCAAACACCCCTTCCTTGGAAAAGATATTTTTAATTTTATACCCCAAATTAGTCTTCCTCCAAGTCTTCATCATTATTATACTAATTAGCTACAAACCATAAGAACTTGACACATAGCTTATACAAGGTGGAAATGGCATCTTTGCCCTAAGACTTAGTCTCTAATAATTGGCTTAAGAATTGCAAGACAACACCTCTTTTACTTCTTGCTTCTTGCTTTATGTTTTGTCTCCCAACATGAGAATATTTTCGTCCTCTCTTATTTTCTCTCAAGTTACATATCTTCAAGAAATTCTCAAAAAATTTTAAAGTTTAATCCATCAAGGGGAAGAGTAAGGTTAACATTTGATAATTCTTGATTTATTTAAGGTTTTATGATTAGGGGTCTATGATTAGGGTTTGATTGAAATAGGATTATGTAACTTATGGCTAAAGTTTCTATAAGAATTGTTTAAAGTTGCAAAAATTTCCATCACCTTGAGAATTACAAGCTAAAGAGGTAAGAATTTTGATTGATTCATGATTTCCACAAGTTTCATTTATATTGAAATCTATCATGTTGATTGATTTGGGATTTCGATGATTTACCTAGAATAATATGTAGATTTGGGATAGAAGTATTGAAATTTAAAAATTTGAGATTGAATTCTAACATAAACACAAGAGCTTTGTTCTCGGATCTACTATTGCCCCTGCTTCACCTTCAACTTTCAAAGCTTCAAAACCCAATTTAATCTCATTAAATCGGCCTATATAATATACCATTAGAAATCTTATTGAGTGTAGATAATGTTAGAATCAAGAATTACTCAAAAACATGGAGAAAAGTGGCCAAAATGTTGATGGAAAAGAACATCTCAGATTTGCCGAGAAAAAGGGGTAGTGACAAAAGAAGGAACTTTGAGTAGGAATAAATGAAGATCCGACCATTGGATTGTCAATTAAAAGCCACCATTAGAAAGGTCTTCTAGTCAAGATAATTGTAGAAGTAAATTTCACCATCGACATATTAGGAACTTTGAGATAAAATTTTTGGAATATAGACTGCCGTTCTTAGAAATATGTTTAATGGAGAGATTTTGATATTGAATGATTAGGTGATTTGCTTGAAGCATATTTGGGAATTTAGAAGCTTATTGTGATCAACGGATTGAGGCAAGGATTATGGCTATTCGTTTTTTGTTTCTATCCCATGGAATAATATTAGAGTTTTGAAATTATCCATTGATTGAAAAATGAATACTTTTGTTGATTGCCTAGTTTGAGAAATTTTGGACACTATTATTTGTGTGATTTTTATCCTTGCTATAAAATATTGATTCCTTTATCATGTTGGAGAATTGTTGGAGTTGAGATTATGGACAAATACGGCTTTGAACACTTTGATAATCTGATAACACAAAATTTGATACTTTTGCAAAATTTCTTCCAAAACTTAAAAATTAAAAATATTAATGATGAGTAAAACAAATTAAGTACAATTTTTTCACATTTAGAGGTTTGCCACCATAAGGATTAAAAAAAAAAATTGTTCACGGTTACTGTTCTCCGAGCACGATCGGGTTCGTTTTTGTGCACGGACGCTCCTAGGGCAGTAGCCTCGTCCGTGCCCATTTTTGTCCACGGACATGTCCAGAACAGAACCTATATTTCTATTTGTTTACCTATTTTTTTTATTCTAAGTCCATATATCACTCTGATAAGCTCTCCTAAATCTAAACATATGTTTTTGTGTCCAAAATCCAATCCGATTGAAAATGTTCAAACCCCATTTGAAACTATAATTATTTAATTTTGATGATTACTATTGTTCTTCAAACCTATGGTGTGTTGGATTTGAATCAAATCGAACGTTTATGCCGATTGTTTAGAGCTTCGCTTACATCCTGTGGATGGGTTTATTTGTTTTCAAAAATTCGAATTGATTAATTGATACTATTTGAACCTCGTTTGAAGCTTTGCTTATTTTATTCAAATAATTATCATTATCCTCAAAACACTTTTGTGTATTGATTTGATTGACAATGTTCGAATCTCGTTTGAAGCTTTGCCTATTTAATTAGAATGATTGTTATTATTCTCATAGCCTTTTACGTATTATCCTCGTTTAATAGGCCCTGGGAACCACTAGTGAGAATACGAGGGTGGTGCCAGAAAGTCAGCTCGTCTCCTATCGAGTTTTCCTATTATTGGGTAATTCCAAGGAACCTGGAGATAGATATTTGAGAGATTATTCTAAGGCTCGCGGGTGATCGTACTACGGAAATTGTGCCTTAATTATGATCAGTGCTCCTTTGGTGGCCACTCGAGGAAGCAAATTTGGAGGTAGAAGGATTATGTGTATGTTGGAGTTATAAATGTGACAAATTCACCAAATACTAGTTCAGCCTCTGCTATACGATTGTGTGAATTGTTTTACGCTCATGTTTGAGCTGCTCGTTTCTATTTGATTATTGAATCATCACAATCGTTTGGCATGTTTTAACTCATCAATGAATTTCATTAGATCTCTATATGATTTGTTTATTTGGTCTATGTGATAATCGGTTCTTGAGCTTATTATTTGTCTTGATTATCAACCATTGAATTGTTGAACCGGTTATGGTATTCATTCTTGATCATATATCCTTTTTAAACCTATCAGTTGACTTGATTACTATCAATTCAAGTTCTGAATTGGAAACAAAATTCAGCATTTGATTGTTGATCAATCGCAAGCTCACTCCGCTAATGTTTGTTGGAACCCTGACTCGGACTTGTTATCCATTTTTTATTATTGACAGCTTTTGAATCCGTTATCATTATTGCCATTAGTTCCATCAATTCATTGTCATTGGTATTGAACTCCTTGCCTAAGTTATTGATTCCAAATTGGTTATCATTTCAATTATTCCTTATCTACTACTGAGCTCTGAATTCGTTATAAGATTCGTCTTTCATTTATTGGACTTCTGGAATTTTCTATCGTTATTAACCTTTGATTCATGTGTTGTTTCACCTTACTATTCTATTCCTGGCCATAACTCCTTACTAAGTTATTCGGATTTATTTTTTAAACTTTACAATGTGTAGGTAAATAATTTCTGAAATTTTGCCCAGCTTGGAGATCAGAGGCCTTCATTTTCCTTGAATACGCTTCTGTATATGTAAAGGACATAGCATTGTAATCAAAGGGAGAAATCATTGGAAGGAAACAGTGTGAGTACATAAGATTGTTGATATTTTGCACTAAGAAGTTTAAACTAGAGATTTTCTTGAGTTTTGGAAATTGTAATAGTTTGTAGTATCCCTATGTATCCATGAACTTGTGATTTATCAGGACATTTGTAGCACCCCCGGGATCCCCTACGATCGTACGGACATTCTAGCACTGAATCCTGGAACGCTACTCGTGGATGAACTGACTAAAAACTTCATAAACAGAAAATCCAACAATTCATTCATAACTTAATATCCAACAGTAGACATAGACTAAAACGCAAACATAGAATTTCATTAAATTCAAAACTAAGTACATAAAAAATTTAATGTCATTACAGCCTAACGTTCAACTAACTATCGTAATATCATTCGAAATACAATCATCCATACCACATTGTTCATCTTACATAAATGAACTAAATGTACAAAATTCATAAGATTGAAACGTCATGAATCACCAAAACTTACATACTTCGACTATGTACCTACAAAATTTTATAACATAAAATCATGAGTCCACTGATCTAGCGAGTTTTGTGGCATAAGATAAGAATGATGGCAACGAAAATTAAATCAATACGAGAAAACCAATGAAAAACATATCATGAATGCATCAGAAAACGGAATAAGGCAAATCAAATATTATAACGAACAGAGGTTTCAAACTATCTAACACATTCATGTTATCAAACGTATAAGGCAGAAACTAACATTGGTAGGTCTATCACCCTTATAACTTTAACGAAAACATATAACCTTATCCCTCCAATTTACATACTCAAGTGGCCACTCGAGTTGCACACATATCGAACTTTGAAACATGGTCAACCGCGTGTTTTGAAATAACTGTTTGGAATTCTAAACTCTAGAATTCCTCGGGGTTATCCTACGAATAGGAATTCTAGAAGTTCGAATCGATAATCTGATATTACCCAATTCAAATCACCTAAGAATTACCCAGGACCCAACTTATCATGCATATAAGTTTAGAGCGAACAAATGAACATAACAAACATAATGAACTTATAGAGTTCAATTCAATCACATATACTCATATCAAATGTATCCAAGGAGCATAGATTCAATTATCGAATAGATTGAATGATCAGATTGGATATTGGACCATAGACTGTGGGAAAGTCGT
>JACFYI010003675.1:415776-428544 GCA_014898755.1 Handroanthus guayacan
ATGGTTTTAGTTAAGTCTCGTAAGCGAGTAGCACTCCGGATTTTGGGGCGGAATACACTGAAATCCGGGGCGTTACAAGGAGAATATACTCTCTTAGAAGCTCATAGCTTGGTAAGCCTAATGTTAACTTGTAGGATGAGTAGTATGAAGTGTACAATAGAATGTAGTGTTCTAAGTGGCTTTTGATATTTTTAGGTGGTCTAGCTTGAAGCTTTTGAGAGATCCTTCAATTAAAATGTTGGCTTGAGAGGTAAGAGTTATGGCTATAATCCTATTGACTCCATGTTCTTGTTATTGCCATATGATCTAATATCCCTTTGGATGGAATATTTGTTGATCTTGGACATGAAAGAATTTTAGAGATGTAACCTTGAACACTTAGCCTTGAATGACCATATCTATAGAACCAATAGACCTAAGAAACTCAAAAGATGTTTTAAAACATTTCTCTTGCCATTATAAGCATCTTTACCACGAAAATTTTGGGGACAAACTTGGAGAATTCTTGGTTGAAGAAATAAGTGGTGTTATGGACTTAAAATTAAGTAATTTCTTAAATTAATTTGTGTTTTGGAGTCATAAAGTTCAAAACCAACATTCTGGCATATTTTCAGATTTTTCAAATAAAAAAAAAGAGTTTTTCGGTGCTCAAGTGCCTATATGGGAGCCTAAAGGTCCATTCCAGTGGCTTCGGCCACTGTTTGGGCGTTGGAGCGCCAAATGAGTGCTCAAGCGCCCAATTCCAATAGTCAAAAGTACTATTTCGGCACTGGAGCGCCCATTTCAGTAAGCAAATCTTTTTATTTTAACTCCGATTTGCTACTTCAAGTCCATGATACACTTCTTTAAAATATTTTAAAACTTCAAAATGATTTTATTAAGTTCGAGGCTCAAATCAAATCAAATGTTAAACTTGATATTCACTTCTATTGTTGGAATATCTAGCATATGTCCATTTCTTTGAACCCTAATTATAATGCCCTCGATCCCAGAACATCCGTCCCTAGGTCGGATGATGCTACCTATGGGTAGGCGAATCTAAAATCGAAATACAATATTGCATAGGTAAAGCTAAAAGTTCTCATTTCACTCGAAATTATGCTTATAATACAACTAATATCTATTACAAAGCATAATCCAAATCTTATACAAGGCCAAAAACTAAGGTTCATAATCAACTACATGTCTTATATTTATTACAAACCCAACTTCAAAACTTTATACAAAGCGAAAACTACAATTCAAGTTTAGCTACAAAACGTCAAGTTAAAACTTAGAAATAATCAAAATCCAAACTTATCAAAGCACCGATGGAGCTTATTCACCTGCACATGGTAAAATATTAAAGTAGGTCTATAGACTTAGTAAGAACCATGGTTGTGGAGTACAAAAGGCAAGGTGTCGGAATTAATCAATGAATCAACATGAGCATTAAGGAGATAATCAAACAAGATACAAGATGCAAAAACTATTTAAAGAGATCAAGAATTCATTTCATAATAACGATCAATCAATATGAGCTCAAAAACCAAATAATCAAACAGAACGAGATTTTTGATAGGTCTGCCAGCCTTATCATTCCCAATAATAAATATAAATCTTTATCTTTCCAAAGGGTCCCTCCCTCAAGTGGCCACTTGGAGGGGCAACCCAACAAATAATATGATACATCTCTTTAATTATACTATTTTTCTAGGGAATTAATTTTAGAATTTTCATGGCGAGTTCAAGGACATAAGGATTATGTTTGTTTTGTATTATTGATACTTGTAATAGTGATAAGTATAGTTGTGTATCTTTTGATTTAGACTTGTGTTACGTTTAAAATGACAATATATTGGGTATTTGATATTGATCAATGAGTTATCGAGATTTTTAGTTTAGTAACCCTACTCACAAGTAACATTTCTATCCTAGGAGCGGATGCTCTAGGATCTTGAGCATTATAGGTGGTATCAGGGCTTAGGATAGGAAAACCTTATTATAACAAGTTTTAGAGTATTTGATATAGCATTTTACTTTCTTTCTATTCATTTTTACTGACCTCATTTAATTTCTTGTTAATGTGGGTAGGATGGACAAGCGTAAAAACAAGGTTAATGAATGGACGAATTAGGAATCAAACCATAGTACCAGTGGGAGCAATATTGGTTCATTAAAGAAGCAAAAGGTGATTGATTATGGAGCGTTGCTAGAGAAGAAGGATAGGGAGATAGAGTACTAGAAGAACGCATACCTAAAACAACACCGACTTTTTCAAAAACATAGTAAGTGGGTGAAAAGAGAGATGGAGATGGAGAAGATGGTAGCTAGGCACCATGGACAGTGTTTCAATTTTAAGAACATGACAGCCCAAAACCGGTCCTATTTTGCCTAACTTAATTAGAATTTGATGGCCCAATTCAAAGATGCTTTGAGGGAAGTATCGAACTCAATGGCAGGAATGGAATAGGTCAGTCAGGATTATGCCAAGGATAAGTTCATGCCAAGGTTTGAGGAGCACTGGGTACTGTCGATATTTGGGGATGGGATAATAAGGAATATGTCACCATTTTCGACGGAGCCTAGTCAGGGTGCGATCCATGGAGCGGAAACATCTAACGCACCAAATGATGGAGGGAAGCGTGAACGGGGGTATAGGTTGACGAGGTGCATGAGTGTCAAACCCCTATCATCTCCCATCCAAGTGCACATTACGAACGATGATTTAGCATGGGTTGAGAGACGGTTGGAGGAGCTAGAGGATATTGGTTTGGATGGGTGAATTGGAGACGGTATTGATGTTAATGGTGGAGATGATAGTGATAATAGAGTTGACAATGATACAGACGATGGCGAAGTTGGAGACGGGTGTTATATGAGGAACTCTGAGCACCCGAGACTCCTAATAATGTGGAAAATACCCTATCGCGACAATGCCCCAGTAAACAAATACCCCCTGCATGTAATAAACTGCAAGAACAGATACCTCCAAGAAATGAACCTGTAGCTGAACAATTTTTTACCCTGCTGCAACAATTCTTGGATCAAGGCAGTCAATAAGTAAATCAAGAGCATGGGCAAGAAGAGGATTCAAAGGATAAAATGTTGACATGATTTTTACTATTTAACCTACCCAGGTTCAAAGGTGAACCGAATGACCAAAAGGCAGAATCCTGATTGATAGAGGTTGAGAAAACTTTTTGAGTGTTAAATTACTCAGAATCGTAAAAGGTGAAGTACGCCATATTCCTTTTTGAAGAAGCGGCACATCATGGTTGGTGAATAATTGAACAAAGATACGAAAGAGAGGAAGTTGAAAGAATGTGGGAGGAATTCAAAACTAAATTCTTGAGAAAGTATATCCCTCAGGTGGTCAGGGAAAGAGGAAAAAAGAATTTATGAATTTGATTCAGGACACACTTATGATAGTTAAGCACGAGGCCGAATACAATCGGCTAATTTAATATACATTGCACATTCTTGCGGATGAAGAGAGGTAGAGAAAAAGGTCTATCGAAGGCCTTGAGCCTGAGTTGAGGTAGTCCTTGGCTATTGGTCATCCTCCAAACTATGATAGCGAGTGGAGATGGCAATGGAGCTGAAGGCAGAATTTTAGAAGTTCCTAAAAATTGATGAAAAGAGAAAAGGGAGGTGGTCAGAAAAATCTGATCAAGAAAGGGGACAAAAAGGTTTTTATGGAAAGAAATCTAAAACAAGAAATACAAGAAACACGGATGGTAAGGGCAAGGTTCTGGTAATTGCGGGGAAATGAAATTGTAGATTCTGGGAAGTCACTTCACACACTGAGGATCAATGCTAAAAAAGTAAGGGAAACGTTTGATCTGTGAAATGCCTCAGCACACAATAAAGGACTGCCCGCTGAATCGCAAGAATGTGAATATTAGGATACAAAACTAGCCATAGCAGGGCTTGCTGGACGTCCCCAAGTCAAAGTCTGAGCTTATACCCTAACCGAAGAGAAAAGAGTAGACCCTACTCAGGTAGTAGGAGGTAAGGTCCTAATCCAAAATTTTATATGCAATGTGTTGTTTGATTCTGGTGCTACGTATTCCTTTATCTCAATTAATTGTGTAAAATGAAATAGCCTAACCCCTGAAAATATGAAGACTCTCTATGAAGTCCACACTCCGGTGGGAAGATGTTATGAGACTTGTGGTAGATATCCACACTGCTCTATGAACATAGAAAATCAGGAATTCTTGGCACATGTCATTAAACTATCCATCCAGGATTATGATCTTCTCCTAGGAATAGATTGGTTGTATCATCACCCAGCCATAGTGGACTTTTTTGCGAAATAGTCAGCTTAGATACTAGAGTTAGGCTAGGTATTAATAGCACCCATACCATTTCTGTTGTAAAAGCCAAAAAAATCATTGAGAAATGAGGATAGGGATTTCTGTCCTACCTTATTAATAAACCTCAGAATAAGGTTGAACTGAAAGACTTGAAGGTAGTCAATGAATTTCCAGAAGTATTTCCTAATAAATTAAATTCATTACCCCTAGATTGAGAAATTAATTTTGTAATAGAAATTGTACTTGGGGTGATGCCATTCTCTGGAACTCCTTACTGAATGGTACCAGTAGAACTAAAAGAATTGAAAGAGCAATTGCAAGAATTGCTGGATAAGAATTTTCTACAACTGAACTCTTCCCTTGGAAAGCTCCAATTTTGTTTGTGAAAAAGAATGATGGTTCACTAAGAATGTGTATTGATTACAATGAATTGAATAAAGTGACTATAAAAAACAAATACCCTTTGCCCCACATTGATGAATTGTTTGATAACCTTCAGGGGTCTGCAGTATATTCTAAGTTAGGTCTACGTCAAGGGTATTATCAATTGAAAATATGGGAAGCAGACATCTCCAGCATTGCATTTAATTCTCATTACAGATACATTGAGTGTTCTATCCATACTTCGATTGTTTTGTGGTGATTTTCATAGATAATAGTCTGGTTTATTCTAAATTGGAGAAAGAACATGAAGGTTGTTTATGGATTGTATTTCAAACTCTTAAGGAGCACAAGTTGTATAGCAAATTCAGTAAGTATGAATTTTGACTGAAAAGAGTAATCTTTTTTGGGCATATAATTTCTCAGAATGAACTAGAAGTCGACCCAAGAAAGGTAAAAGTAGTTCTCAATTGGAAAAGACCTGAGACTGTTACTGAAGTGAGGAGTTTTCTGGAACTAGCGAGTTATTATCAGAAATTCATCCAGAACTTCTCTAAATTAGCTGGTCCTATCATAAAGTTAACACAGAAAGATCAACGTTTTGTGTGGGACCAGCAGTGAGAGGAAAGTTTCTTGTAGATAAAAAAAAAAGATTGACGTCAGCACCAATACTCACACTTCTCGATGAGTCAGAAGAGTTCACTATATATATAGATGATTTAAAGGAAGAATTGGGTTGTGTGTTGATGCAGAAAGGCAAAGTGATCGCGTATGTCTTAAGGAAGTTGAAAAATCATGAGCAAAACTACCTTACTCATGATTTAGAGTTGGCAGCACTTGTTTTTGCATTGGCCAAATGATGTCATTATTTGTATGGAGCCAAGTTAGAGGTTTATACGAATCATAAAAGCCTTAAATATATTTTCAATAAAAAAAGTCTAAGTTTGAGGTAGAGACAGTGGATGGAATTTTTGGAAGATTATGATTTCAATATCACATATCACCCTGGCAAGGCAAATGTCATTGTCGATGCTCTAAGTCGAAAAGAAAAATTAACAAACATGAGCATATACCCTGAGCTGTATAGAGAGATTTTAAAGGCCCAAAAAGAAGATGAATAGATGCGAAAACTCAAAACCTCAATAGGGCCCGAATTCAGAATGGATGTAGATAGATTACTAAGATTTAAAAATAGGGTATGTGTACCTATAAGAATGAGAGAAAGAGTGATATTTGTAGCACATCAAACTAAGTACTCGATACATCCCGAAGGTATAAAGATGTATAGGGACCTAAAGTAAAAGTTCTGGTGGGACGAAATGAAAAAGAATATAGCTAATTATATTCAAAAATATCTAACTTGTCAACTTGTGAAAGCGGAGCATCAGATACCGCTACCACTCCCAATCCTAAGTTGGAAATGGGACCAGATCACCATGAACTTCGTGGTAGATTTACCTATAGTAAGAGGAGGATGTGATAGTATTTGAATAATAGTTGATAGACTTACGAAGTTAGTACATTTTTTGCATGTCAAAATCCAATATAATGTTGAAAAGGTCGCCGAAATCTATGTCAAAGAGATAGTGCGATTACATAGGATTCCTCAAAGTATTGCCTTCGATAGAGATCTAAAATGAACGGCGAGATTGTGGAGAAATTTATAAGAATATCTGGGGACAAAAGTGCTATTCAGTACTGCAGCTCATCCATAGATTGACGACCAGTCAGAAAGGGAAATTCAAACACTAGAAGATACGCTAAATGCTTGTGTTTTGAGTTTTCCTGGAAATTGGGATAGGCATCTATCTCTAATACAATTTGCCTATAATAACAGTTGTCAAGCTTCCATACGGATGACACCCCATGAAGCTCTATATGATAGAAAATGCACATCACCTCTATATTGGAATTTGGAAGAAATAAGGTGTACTTCAATTAAAGGAAAGGCCAAACTGCGACCTGAGATGATACTGGAAGTGACTGAAAAGATCCAGATTATTGAGAAGAATATGAAAGTAGCTCAGGATCAGCAGAAAAGTTATGTGGATCGGCGATGAAAAGACTTAGAATTTGATATTAGGAATTGAGTATTTCTAAAAGTCTCCCTTGAAAAAGGAGTTTGGAGAATGGGTAAAAGCGAAAAATTAACTCCAAGATATGTGGGAACTTTTAAGATTGTCAAATGAGTCGGTCCAGTATCATATAGATTAGAACTTCCGCCCAACCTCATAGGAATTCACGATATGTTCCAAGTCTCCCAGCTACGAAAGTACCTCTCAGATCCCTCGCACATCATAGAGCATATCGATGTGCCCGTCCAAGGTGATCTCTCATATGAAGAGCAATCTATACGTATCCTAGATTATCAGGTCCGAGAGCTTAGGAATCGAAGAATACCCCAAATCAAGGGCTTTTGGTGAAACCAAAGGTCAAAGAGGCTACTTGGGAATGTGCAGATGAAATACGAGAGAAATACCCTCATCTATTCAAATAAAGGTACGAATTTGGGGATCAAATTCTTTTAAGGAGAGAGAGTGTAACAACAAAAAAATTTCCCTAATTATATTTTCAAATCTTCATTTTTCAAACTTAAAATCTTTTTACAACTACTAGTGATTTCTTTCTTGACCATTTGAGATTTTTCTAATGACAAAATATTTCGTCGTATCTACCGAAATTTTTTTTGCAAAAAAATTTAATCCAAAGCATCATTTTTGGCCTAAAAGAAGATTTATCATTGGCACAAAACTTAGCCTAAGGTCTCAAAGCCCAATCTTCAAATTTAAAAAAATAATAATAATAAAAAAATAAGATATGAAATCTGAAAATGAATTCAGCCAAATTTGAATCCCTTGAAAGGGGGAGATATTATCATTTTTTTAATACCAAAATTCTCTTAGCCAAGTTTAATTACATGAGGAAAAATTTGACAAGACAACCTACACTTCTATGTAAATAGGTGGAAGTAGGCAAAATGAAAGACAATTTTGCTTTTTTATTTCAAAGATTTGTCTATCTTTTATCTTCTTCTTTTCCTTCTTCCTCTACAAGCATATACATACAACTAGAAATATTTCTATATGATATCACCTTCTTCCAAAAATTTCTTCAAGACACTTAAATTTTTGAAAAGGGAAAAGAGTAGGAGACTATAATCTTTGGAGCTCATATCTTGGTAAGCCTAATGTTAACTTGTAGGATGAGTAAAAAATATAAGACCTTAAGCAAAATAAGGCAAAGTTATAAGATTAAAATTGTAATTTTCCCGATGGAATGTATGAAAGGACTGTCAACCCTATCTTAAGAAACTTTACAAAAACTTAAAACTAAAATGATAAAAAAGCCCCATCATAGTCGTTGCCATGAATCTCATTTTCAAAATCCATTTTCAGATTTGAAGAAAACCAAGGCTGTTCATTTTCTTTGAACTCCATTTTCTCTTAGCACAAATTTCAAAAACTCGATTTCTTTTCTCTTGGTCACTTTTTCTAGTTTTAGTTTTTGAGCTTTCTATGTATATGTATGTTGATAATTCCACAATTACATTACATTTAGGCATATTATTGTATGGAATTATCAAATTTTTTATCTTGAAATCATCTAATATTGGTGCTAAGTGTTTTAGATAGAGATATATTCATGCAGAAGCCCAAAAAAATGATTAAAATCGAGAAAAAGCCATTGGAACAAGAAATGAAGTATCGAAAACAACGAAACATGGAACAAATGTTCTGACTTGGGCACCTAAGCGCTCAAGACATAAAGCTGAAGGCATTCAATTTTGAAACTGTTGAGCGCTTGGGCGCTCAGCTCTCTGTGCAAGACTAAAATGCTGGGCGCTTAAGCGCCTGGCCTAATATGAAAATTTGGCGAAATAAGGCCTTCAAAGGGTTTTTGACACCATCAAACTCTTTTTCAGATGAAATCAAGTACTTTAGTCAATCTTGGACTCAGCCATGGAAAATATAAGAATTTTGAAGAGCTCAAAACTAATTCGAAGTCGACTTATGCTCTTATTAAGATTCTTGTACTATATTTAGGATTTGTTGTCTTTTATTTGGATCATCTTGGAGAATTCAAAAGACTTGTTCGGAGGAAGTGTCTAGGATCATCATCGTTCTTTGTCTTTTAGTATTTTTAATTTATTTTCTTTTCATGTTCAAGTTCATATTCATTAACATGAATATGAAGTAAATTCCTTTTTCTAGAATTATGTATGAACCAATTTTCATAGATTAACTCAGAGTTGATATTTTTCCTTTATTGATCGTTTGATTTTTTATTACTTCTTTTGTCATGGTGTTTGTCTTAACTCAAGTCCTTGATCACCAGTTTAAGTTAATTACCGAAATTCTAATAAAGCTCGGAAGGGATAGTTAGGATTGGTCGTCGATAAAGAGAACTTAAGTTCTATTTATTCACATAATTGAATAAATTGATTCATGTGTAAGATAGAAATATACTTGCATGTCTTAGGTAGACTATTAAGTGATTCTTTATTAACTCCTAATTTTTGGAATTCATATAGAAATATATTAAGAGTTTTGACGATGAGTTACTCGAAAGGGCCTTGGAGTTGCACTAGACTTAGGGCTAGTGATCATAATCATTCGAGAAAATTTGGGAAAAGTATCAATAGAATTAATCTATGTTAAACAGGGATTACATGATTCTAGGCCTTCATAACCATTGAATTTTCTCTTAAAGCACTCTCTTTTCAAATTGCAACTTTTATTCAAAGCATCACTTTTGAACAAACATCGTTTACTTTTAATTATTTTTATTTTGCATCTTTCAGCTAAAATTACACCAATTTCTCATGGGATGATACTCTTTTTCACTCTTTATTATTTATTGCGACACGTGCACTTGAGTGTGGGTTGCACGCAACATATGTGCATATGTGTATCTCTATATGCCACGATGTGTGCCTGCAATTATCTGCATGATTTGTGTGTATGTGTGTGTGTGTGTCTGTGATTGTGCATGTCATTGTGTGCATGTGCATGCATGTATCTATGACTGTGGTTGAGTGTATGATTCTATATGTTGGTGTGGGCAAACTTGTGTGTAGGGAATTATGAAGGTGGGAGGAGGGGGTTCAGGAAGAAGATGATACTTTTTTCTTTTAAATATTTCTACTTATCTTATTTAACTAAACTATTTTTATTATATTAGATTTATTATTTATTATTGAGTAATTGAAAATTTTCACATTTACTTTTGTCCAATAGCCATTTCAATTAAAAAAAACAAAAGAGTTTTGACACAAAAAATGAAGCTCACTATTTTGTAAATTTATGACATTTGAAATTTGAAAAAACTAAAGGGGAAAATGTAATATATGTCTGATGTTAAGAAGTCTCATGAAATATAAAATTAATTTACAACTAATTTGGTCAAAATTCACGAACTGTCATTTTTAGTGAAATTATTGAACTACACATACACACTCAGGTTTTACAATTTCTACAATTTAATCAAGGAGCATTTCGGCCTAATCAAATTTGATGAACAATACATCCAAGGTAAAATTAAGTTTTTACACAAAAAAAAATGAAAAAAGACTTTAATGAAGTCAACAATATCATTAAAAGCCACTAACGCCATTAGTTTGCAAATCTTATAGGTTCTATGTGTAGTTATGAAACCTTTTTGATTTTCTAATTATTATTATTATTATTATTATTATTATTATTATTATTATTATTATTATTATTATTATTATTATTTGTTTGGTGACTAGACCAAACTTCAGGGAGTTTTGGTGATTAACCCTAAAAGTTATATGAGAGATAGGGTCCTTTTAAAACATTCTTACTTACATATACTACAGAGAGATAAATAAAGAAAATCTTTTTATAATTAACAGAGGCTAGCAAAAAGTTCAATGTTTTTAGTTACGCAAATCTTGATAAAATAAGTGAATCTTGCATGGCAAAGAATGCAGTTCAATGACATGTTAGTACCATGCTAATTTGTTTCCCACCATATGTTAGTACTGCATTCACCAAAGCCAAGATCATGTAAAAGCAAAGAAAGTGCTGCAAAAAATCCAGGGCACTGATGATGTTAAAGTGGAATTAATGACCTTATAGCAGCAAGTAATGCTTCAAAAACAATCAAACACCCATTCAAAAAAATTCTACAAAGAAATTCTAGGCCCCAATTAGTGATTTCCATAGCAATTCCATTCTTCCAACAAGTAATTCTATGCTCTGATATTGTTTCTAACAGTTAGTTCTGGTGTGAGCGCATCATTTATGTCTCCTGTGGTACTTTGAATTGTGGGGACGAGCACGAACCTCTTCTCATTGTTCATAGTAGATAAGGTGGGAAGAAAGGCTTTGTTTCATATAGGTGGAATCCAAATGTTTGTTCCACTAATGTTGATGGGGGGAATAATGATAGGAAAATTAGGGGATCATGGTGGATTGAGCACAGGGTGTAGCATTCTCATCTTGATGTGCATATATATTGCTAGTTTTCCAATCTCTTGGGGTCCATTCGCATGGTTAGTTACAAGTGAAAATTTTCCATTGGAAACAACGTCAGCTGCACAGAGTATAAATGTGGCAGTGAGTTCTTTGTTATCCTTCGCGTGTGCACAAATATTCCTGACTATGCTATGCGATTTAAAGCCGCCGATCTTCTTCTTTTATGCAGGGTGGGTGGCATTAATAACCGATTTTGTCTATGTTTTGCTTTCGGAAACTAAGGATGTACCGCTTGAAAAGATGGATGAAATCTGGAGGGAGCATGTATTTTGGAATACATTTGTTGGTGATGTTCAAGAAGAAGAGGCCAGTGAATAATTCACTTGTTTCTCCAATTCACACCATTCTTAGTTACTTTATGATTTTGATGTTTGGGAACTGGAATAAGCCAGTTATCTAGAACATGCGTGTTTACTTATGTCAGTAATAGTTATTTATTGATTGTTCATAATTATTTTTGAAGGATTATTAAACTACTTAGGTGCAAGTTATTACATCAATAAGGATTAACTCTTAGATGTATTTTTCGAGCTGCTCTTGGTTTGCAAGTGTAACGCCCCTCGTCACTCGGCATTCCGCCTCAAGATTCGGGACGTCACTCATGGTCGGTCAGTAAAACTAAATCAGTAAAATGCGGTAATTAATAGCTAAAACATAAGCATTTCATTCCACAAAAAAAAAATGTCGATCTTACAATTTCAAATTTCAAATTACATACCATTCATTTAGTCTAAACAAAATGGGCCTATCAAAAATACATTGGTACAGTCCGTACAATTATATCTACAATAGGCCTAACAGTTGCACTATCGCAAAAGAGGATCCACAATCTGAACCAAGCTTCGATCTACTCAATTCGACTTAGGAACCTACAACATGATATGAAATCATGAGTCCACTAACCCAGTAAAACTCATGGCTGAAGAATAGGAATAAGAGTACAACGGTGAGTGGAACAGGAAAGACAGGAATGTGATTCAGTAAACATTTCGGTACAGTCATGTCTTTTCATTCGGATCATTAACAGTGAAGATTAATTACATTTGAGTTAGATAAGACTGAATCAATAGTTTTGGTGGATCTATCACCCTTATTTCTTCAATCAGATTCATCTTTATCTCTCCGTTTTGCATCTCCGAGCCATCGCTCGAGGAGAGCCATTCAGTAAAGCACTTTGTCGACTAACCACGTGCTTTAGGATAGGCTGTCGGAACCCTAAACTGCAGGGCTCGTCTAGTCTATCCAACGGAAGGGGATTTTCAGGGGTTCCAATAGTCAACCCAATATTGCCCGTATCAGATACCCCTGTCAATCCCCAGGGCCCAACGGTAAACATTCAATTTAGTTCAGGTTCGGTCAAATCAATACGGTCATTCAGTAAGCCAAATTGGCACGGTATTGGATTGACTAAGAACGGTAATAATTCAGTTCAATATCTAAGTCAATCCTATGATTTGAAACGAGTCGAGAGTTTTGGACATCATGGACTTGAGGATTCATTGTGTGATGAAGAAATTAAGATTTTAATTTACAAAACGTAATATGAATTTTTGGTTATCGAAACGAGGTCGAAAACACGTTCGAAA
>JACFYI010003675.1:437671-448636 GCA_014898755.1 Handroanthus guayacan
ATATATATATATGTGTGTGTGTGTGTGTGTGATGAGCTTGTATGCAAGGTGGAAGAAGATCACCTCCATTTGCCTCACTATTTATAGAGGAAAAGATGGCTTTTAAGCAAATAAGAAGTTAATAACGGCTTGTCTCCAATTTATAAAGCTTCTTGGAGAAGCTTAAAGTACATGGTAGGTAAAAGTAGGTAAAAATATCCCAAAAATTGGGGCTGGCAAATCAGCTGTGATTTTCTCTCTCTTTTCTTTTTTTTTTTTTGAAAATATTGATTTGGGTTTCAAAGTGTTGGGCTGAAATTTGGATGTAATTGGGCTAAGTTTTTGGTTCATTTTGGGCCAAAACGGTACGTGGTCGAAGTCTTGAATGTTAGAAAAAAATTTGAATGGAAGGAAATTATTTTGATAATAAAACAATTTTTGCGTTTGGAAAAACGATTTATTGTTTGGAAAACTAAGAATTAAATTCTTGATTAGGAGAATTTTCGGAGTGTTACATTTCTCATATAAAAAAGGATTTGAACATGCCATTTATGTAATTTTTTTCTATTTCTTCTATGTTTTGATAGTTTTTATTTTCAAAATTCTTTTTTTTCAGTTTAAAACAGTATTTATATATAAAATAGAATCTAAGCATGTTGTAATTGAACTTTCTATTGAATAAAACGTACCTATGATCTCATGTTATTAAGGTGAAATTGCATTATTTTTTGATAAAAGAAATTAATTAATGATTATGCTTTAAATAATTGGGAGACTACTGGCCAAAATTGTACTACCACATTATAGTAGCAAAATTCCAAACATGCTATCAGGTTATGATGGTGAATCTCTGATTGACAAATGGAATTACAGTAGCAAAATTTCTAAATGCGCTTAATGAGGTTACACTTGTGGCTATCCTATGAGTAATAATAGTGGTGTCTGGACTCTCCGAATGGAGTTGCGACTAATGCCCTCCTTTAGATAATAAAAGTAGTGTTGAAACTCACTTCACAATGTTGGACTAAGGGCTCATTCAAGTTAGCCGATTGAAATTTTTAAAGTTCATGATCATAGATAAGCACACAAATGAATTGTGATTTTATGATAACACGTGTGTTATGTTTATGTTTCAATTATTCTGATCAATTATTCTGAATGCATGTTCCAGATGATACCTTGTTATATAAGATTTTCCAATTATTTGTCGAATTCCGATTGGGGAAGTGATCACATGACACGTTTTTGCAAAATTAATGATTATTTTTTTCAAAGTTATACATTTAATGTTTATCTTTTTTGAGAAAAAAAGAAACTTCTTTTCATTTTTCAATATTGTAATGTACTAGCTCAAATCCGATTGGTCAAAGAAACCATACTTGTGTCGCTCATTCTAGTTTATCATTTTACAGAAGGCTTAATTCATGACGACAAAGACGAGGAATTTGGGTATGATGACAAGATCGATATCTATCATATCCTTGGCATTTGCAAAAGTTTATTTGTTGCTTTCTAATTTTAGTCTATTGTTCTAATAAATTTTCTGAGACTTTAAGAGTTAGGTTCCGTTCAAGTGCCCACAAACTTTTACTATCACAATCCTTCGGCCAACCTTATTTGAACATGCCAATAATTCACAACCTGAAATTTATGCAACAAAAAGTCAATGTATGTTGCTCACTGGCATGTGAACCCATTATGCTAAGGTCACCCAATGTCAAAAAGGGTTAACATAAGACCTCATTGGCCATAATTAGTTGCTCATATTGATTCCAAGAATGAGGAGTACTATATATCTGTGAAATAGGTTGCTTGCCCATCCTTATTTTTAAAAGCACTAGTAATTCTCGAAAGCATTATCCATGTGCATAAAATTTTGTTAAGCATTGGAATGTGTGTTGAAAACTAAACTAGTGAATTATATTCTAGTAGTAAAAGTGGCAGGCTATTTATATGAAGTTATATTCTTAAAAATTATTGTAATATAAAAGTTATTATTAATGACAAAATAAAAATCATGATCACTAAATAAATATTATTTAAAGAACAATTTTTATATTGTTACTTTCAAATTTTTATCGCTAATATTATGTTCTGTGTAGTGCATGCAATTTCAAACATTTTTGTTTCCAATAACAACAATTTATAGGGCTTCGAGCTCCATAGAAGACGGCGGCGGGGGAGTTAAGAGCATGTGCTTGGGTTGGGGCCCCTGGGGGCGGGGGTTGTTAACGGTGCAAATTGAAATATTTGATATTCCATATTTTCAATGAAAGGAAGAATAATTCCATAATTTGAGAATAGTAAACTTATAATATATTTTTTTTAAAATTTTATATGATATTCGTACTTTCAATATTTTGGGCGGTTGGCCCACCAGTAACACTAACCCATGTGGCTCCATCACTATTTTGGTAGGTTGGTCCCTTTACATTGGATGTAACTAGACCTGGCAAAAAATTGTCCATACCCGTGGGTACCGACGGGTACCCAAAAAAAAACGGGTAATGGGTCTTATATTCTGCACCCAAAAAAAAGTGGATAATTTTACCCGCCGTCTAATTACCCGCCACTTTTCTACCCAACCCGTGGGTACCCGCAAAAAAAAAAAAAAATTATATATAAGAATTTTTAATTTGATTAATGTTTGATCAAACAAGTTTAGTAATCTTGAATATTTATTATTTACAACTTCGTTTTTGCTTTACCTTATGTTAGATTGAAGATATTTATAATCATTTGGACTTCACACAATTTGTTACAATCTTGTTCAAATTTATATCTTGAATTATTGTATCATCTTGGGAGAATTTTATTTGCTCCAAAATAAATAAATAAATAAAGATAAAAATTCAAGTTTAGTCTTTTACTCTTTTGATAGCTTTATTTAGTCAATATTCTTAGTTTTTTAATATTATTATGCAATTGCAAAATAAATATTAATTTAACATAAAATATTTAAAAATATGAGAATTTAATACGGGTACCTGCGGGTTACCCGTTACCCATGGGCACGGGTAATGGGTACACCATTCCACACCCAATAAATTACGGGTAATTTTACCCATGAGTAAATTTACCCAACCCGTTGTTACCCGCCCTTGGGTTACCCACGGGTACCCATTTGCCATGTCTAGATGTAACATGAACAAGTAATTCAACATGAACAAGCAATTGAAGAATATTCTTCTTTATTCTGCATCAGATGATAGCAACTTTAAATTTGACAATTTTTAATGATACTTTGCGTTCTATAATTGTCATTTTATGTTTATACAGCAAATTGGAACATATATAAAAAAGGAGTTTACCCTATGTTATACGTAATTAGCAAATCAAATCATGTGAAAAATTAATTAGCATATAAAATCCTGTAAAAAAATTAATTATCTCATCACCCCCACCATCATTTTATGCTATTTAGATTCTTAAAATGACAATAATACCCTTTTATTTTCTTGTAAAAAATTGATCTTTTTTATAACACAAGATTTTTTTGGCCAATTTTTTTTTACACAGAATTTTTTTTTGGCCAAATCTTTTTAGCATAGGGCTTTTCTTGCCATGATCAATGTAACTTGTGCACTATAGGAGTTCGCACCAATTTTATAACACAAGATTTTTCTGGCTAATTATTTAAACACAGTGTTTTTCTAGCAAGAAACAGGCATGGGAGATAATTATTGACAATCTACTCTAAAAAAATCAATAAGTTTTGCATCACAAGGTACGTGTCACTAACTATAGGGATTGAAGGGTTTTTTTGCCAATTAGAGGTTTCATGAGATTTAAATTGCTAATTATTCTTTTACAGGATCTGTTGTGTCAACTAGACATAAGACATGGGAGTCGGCTGCAAAAACCTCTAAAAAAAGGGATAATTACCTCTACGCCCCTTGAATTTTGATATAATTATGAAAACATCCCCTAAAGTTTGGATAATTATCATAACACCCCCTACCGCTTATGCATCATTTCAATTTCACCTCGGAGCTTATGCGTAATTACACGTATATCCCATTGTGCAGGGGACTTACTTGTAATGATTTAAAATTTTCAAATATAATTGTAACTATTAAATATTAGGGGGATGTTTTAATAATTATATCAAATCTTATGGAGGTGTTGAGGTAATTATCCCTATAAGAAAAAGTTGTTAGAAACTGGTTGGCAAATTATGGATTTTTGAAATTTGTTTTCTAACATGTTGAAGTGAAGCAAGGCGTTAAGGTTGGCGTTAAAGGAGATAAAGTCGGTGTTTCTTATTTTATTTTTCGATAAGGTCGGTGTTAAAGTAGGTATGTATTGACTTTGCATTTATATTGTATACTAATTGCTATGGTTGTAATGCTTCCTTGTACGAGAAGAACTTGGAAACCAAAACGCACGAGATTTTATTTTCGTATTCTTCAGCCTATTGAAGGATTAAAAAAAAATTAAATTGAATATGACAGTTAACAGTACTAAATAAAATAATGCTGCATCCTTAATGATGTGACATCCATATTAATTCTTTTATCAACAATTTAAATTACTGATTGGACATAATTAATCCTCCCATTAATAATATCTAGAAACGACCTTATGTAAAGGGGTTGGAAATGGACAAGTTGACATTAATTATTGCCTTAAAAATTATTAAAACAATAAAAATGGGAAAAGAAAAGTTCATCGCTACGTGGAATTGGCTCTTTGGACTAGTAAAAAAAGTTGGTTGTCACGAGTCAGATATTTTTTTCTATAAGTATTACTGGCTCTTTGGACTATTAAATAACAGTCAGATATATTTTTTTTTTTTGCTATATTTTAAATATTGGTTGACGACGTTAAGCTTAAGCATCTGCAAATTTTCTTCTGCAAAAAGACGACGATATTCGAGTTGACGGAGGAAAATCAACAATGGCTGTTGCGGTAGCCATTAACGGAAGTGAAGGTCTGCTGTATAATGGGAAGATTACGTGGCTGGTTTTGCTGTCTTGTGTTATTGCAGCTACCGGAGGACTTCTCTTTGGCTATGATACGGGAGTAACAGGTAACTTTTTATTACTTTTGTAAAAACTTTTATTTCTCTATGTTTATTAATTTTTTTTTTTCAAGATTTTAATTTATTTTTGAATTTTTTTGTAAAGATTAGGTTGGATTTCGGAATATGTACGAGCTTCAAATAGAGCAGGGGATGATAGAGTTTTAATTTTTATTTTATTGGAAAAAAGAGGGGGGGAAAAGCTCTCAATATAATTCAGAAAGTTTTTTTTTTTTTCAAAATTTTTTAAGTTAAAAACAGAATTTTACGTACTAAATGACAATTGAATTTTGGGAATTTTTATGGTTAGATTAAATAGTATATTATAGTTTTATAAATTGTAACGTAGTCATTTCTGTTAGAATTCATATACTATAGTTCTTATCAGGAAAAAAACGAGAAAAAAAAAAAATTCATATACTATAGCTATTTGTCTCATATATAGCGCTTTTTCGTTATGGGAATATTCTGGTGGGCTTTATTTTTTGGAATTATATGATGTTTTTTATTATTTTCTCATTTAAGTAATGGTGAAAGTACAATTAACGCACAACCTACTATTTCAAGAATATTAATTAGAATAAAATTGCACGAAGTTATATATTTGTTAAAATTTTAATCTGAAAACCCACCTCTTGAATCAATTTAGACTCACTAACTTTTGACAAAGAAACATTTGTGTCTGGCCCAGAACTAAGTTGAGGGTGTTTGGTTAAGCTTATTTAGGAGATCTTATAAGTTACTACATCTTACATAATGCTCACTAGTATTAGCACTTATTCACAATTGTTCTTTTTTTTTTCCTTTTTCTTATTAAAAAATTTTTGTTGTTTCATTGCTTCATTCTTTAATTGAATGAAGTTCGAGCAATAAATCACATGTTGTTTGGTGTTACAAGGAGCAAAAATTACATTGTAAAAGCCAAAATAACAAAATAAACTTCAAAACGTGCGAATGAGCACACATTGCCTAATGGGAGAGGGGTGTAAAACACATAATTTTTAAAATCACAAGGAGCCTTGATACCTATTATTTTTATAGAGAGGGTCTTTTGCATATTTCTTATTTCACAAGGGGGTAAATTGCAATTTACCCCTTATTTTTAAAATCTTCACATGCATCTTTGTAACAGCCCCGAAACCCGACTGCGATATTGTCCGCTTTGGAAGCCCTACCTATAGCAGGGAACTTACACCTCACGGTTTTAAAAGGCCTCACAGTGGGGAGGTATCCACACCCCATATAAGGAATGCTTTGTTCTCCTCCCCTACCAATGTGGGATATCACAATCTTCATTTTTAACTATTTTAATTACAAAATTGCCATTGTCATTACAAAAATCTTATAAGCTAGAATGTCTTATTTTATCCAAAGATTTTAACTTATTTTTAAAATAAAACACAACATCTTATAAAATGTAAGAACTTATAAAATGTTTTAAATAAGTTTAGCCAAACACCCTCTTAATGATATCTTATAAGCTCGTCAAAATATCTTATGAGC
This sequence comes from Handroanthus guayacan, assembly GCA_014898755.1. Lineage (NCBI taxonomy): Eukaryota > Viridiplantae > Streptophyta > Magnoliopsida > Lamiales > Bignoniaceae > Handroanthus > Handroanthus guayacan. Next base: position 444,177 of record JACFYI010003675.1, read on the forward strand.
TTTTAAGCTCACCCAAACGCTGCTAACTTCAAGCTTATACCTTTCTTTCAACTTCATTGTATTAGAAATTATGATTAGCTACCTAAATGCTCTTGAGGTTTGGTTTAATTATAGAAATATGCTTTATGATTTGAGAAATTAAAATATCATCTTGGGTCAGTAGTTTTATTAGGAGTCTATTAGTATTTCAACCAATATATTACATTTTCAAGAAATCTAATTATGATGTATAGGAGGTACTTTTGTAAATTTTCAAATTACAAGGAATCTTTCTGCAGGCAAACTTTCACCGGACGTAATTATTCACGGAAATTACATTAAGCTCATCAACTTAAAAAGTGTTCAAATCAAGCATGTGAACTTTTGAACCAATTTGGGATCTTTACCCTTTCTAGTTAATACACACTAGTAAATTCTTCTCATGGTAAGTTATGATAAAGGTGGAGTGACCTCAATGGACTCGTTCCTCAAGAAATTCTTCCCGGGTGTTTACCAGAAAATGCAAGAAGACACAGAGCTGAGCAACTACTGCAAATTTGATAGCCAACTACTCACATCTTTTACATCCTCACTCTATGTAGCTGGCCTTATTTCTTCTTTCTTTGCTGCACCGGTGACTCGGGACTACGGCCGAAGGGCATCAATCATCATTGGCGGACTTGCATTTCTCACCGGGGCTGTGCTTGGTGGCGCAGCCACCAACATCTACATGCTACTGCTTGGTCGTCTACTACTTGGAGTAGGGGTCGGTTTTACCAACCAAGTAAGTTGACAATTATGTCGTTTCTGCTAAGATTGTTATATAATCATGGGATAATTACCTTGACGCTGCCTTAGATTTGACCTAGTTATAGAAAGTTGTAATGTTTCAATCAATTTGTTAGATTTGTAAGAAATGAGGCCTACTTATAATATTTGAGCTAATGTCTTAACTTTTAAAGGGAGGAAGTAGGTGTGATGTTTTAGTCATTCATTAGAATCTCAGAGGAGGAGGGTTGATCATTAGAATTTTAGAAGAGAAGATCTACCTGTAATATTTCAATTGAATATTGGAATTTCAAGGAAGGAGGTTCGTTTTAATGTTTGTCAATGCGATGGATTTTCAGGGGGAGTATGTCTACTTGTAATGTTCCAATTGATTTCTAAGGGGTCTAATTGTAGTATGTGTGCAATATTATTGTAATTTTCCAAACCTTAGGAGATATCGAGATAATTATACCTGTACTCCTTAGTATACGCCTATGATCTTAACTCTATATCTTCTTAACTTTTTTATATCTTCAACTTTTGGCAGTCAGTGCCATTGTACCTCTCAGAAATGGCGCCTCCCAAATACAGAGGAGCTTTTAACTGTGGTTTTCAATTATGTGTGAGTTTCGGAAGTCTAATAGCTTACATTGTGAACTACGTCACCGAAAAGATCAAAAACGACTGGGGATGGCGAATTTCCCTAGCAATGGCTGCAGTTCCGGCCTTTATTTTAACCATAGGGGCACTATTCTTGCCAGAGACGCCCAATTGTCTTTTTCAGCAAGGCCAAGATCCGGACAAAGCCAAGATTTTACTACAAAGAGTCCGAGGCACTGATGACGTCCAAGCAGAATTCGAAGATCTCATAGCCGCAAGCCATGCTTCTAAAACCATCAAACACCCATTCAAGAAAATTCTTAAAAGGAAGTACAGGCCTCATCTAGTGATGTCTATAGCAATACCATTCTTCCAACAAGTGACTGGAATCACGGTGATCTCGTTCTATGCTCCAATACTATTTCGAACAATTGGTTCTACTGAGAGCGCATCGCTACTGTCTTCAGTAATAACAGGCATAGTCGGGACTAGCGTGACTCTGTTTTCATCCTTCATAGTAGACAAACTAGGAAGGAGGGTTATATTCTTCATAGGTGGAATTCAAATGTTTATCACTCAAATGCTGATTGGAGGTATAATGGCAGCCAAATTAGGGGATCATGGTGCATTAAGCAAGGCGTGGAGCGGCATACTTTTCGTATTGATCTGTGTGTATTCTGCTGGTTTTTCTTTTTCATGGGGTCCATTGGGATGGTTAGTGACGAGTGAAATTTTTCCGCTGGAAATAAGGTCAGTTGCACAGAGTATAACCGTGGCAGTAAGTTTTTACACTAGTTTTCTATTTGGTCAGATATTTCTAGTGATGCTATGCCATTTGAAGTTTGGAACTTTCTTCTTCTTCGGGATGTGGGTGGCAATTATGACGGGCTTCGTCTACTTTTTATTACCGGAGACGATGAATGTCCCTATTGAGAAGATGGAGAGAATCTGGAAGGAGCATAGGATCTGGAAGAGATTTGTTGGTGATGATAAGGAATGTAGGGAAAATGAGATTGAGGAGCCTTTTCTTTGAGAACAGATTTCTTAGTTTGTTCATGAAAAGGTGATATATATTTCATAAAGGTGGAAAGTCTAAACTACTTGTCGTGTGAGTAAGCAGATGAATAGCATGGCAAAAAATGTATATGTTATTTACCATACTAGCATACACCGTGTTATGCACGGATTTATTTAGTAAAAATAAAAAATATATAATTTACATATGTCGTTCTTATTTATTAAATAAGATAATTGCATGGTTATCTTTTTGGAATTAATAAATAGTAGCGAAGTCACAATTCATTAATACCACTAAAAATAATAAAAATTCATGGCAATCATCATGTCATCATAACATCAACAAAAATATGAATGTTAATAAAAGTAAAATTTATGTTAAAAATAATTTAAATTAGAAAACATCTTCATCATAATTATTTTAACAAAAAGTAAAAATATATTAAGTTATAGTATTAAAATCAATTATTTTTTAAGAAGAACAAATATTATGTTTTTCACAGCACAAAATATAATGTTAGCTATAGTTTGTATATGTAGAAGAAGTAATGATAAAATACTTATTTTATTTCGTATATTCTTTTGGATTTATGAAATATTACTTATTCATATATTTATATATGTCTCATTGCAATATGTTGTATCTCTCAGTTGTCTTTTCTCGTATGCAATGCATACAAAACAAGTAGCAGCTATATATACTCAGTCAAACTTTCATCAAACAATACAAAAATAATTTAGATGATATTTACATCATTTCTTAATTGCAAACAAAAGCTAGTCAATAAAATATTATTAAATTTATATAAGATGAATAAAATAAAACAATAAATAAAACTATAAGATAAATTCTATATGGTTTTCACTAACTCTTCTTAAAGTTTATTCTTGAATGGGAATCTTTCTAGTTGTTAGTTTTTAACTATCTAATTAGCTAATTCTGGTATTTATAAACAAAAAGTGGAGGAATTCCATTTCAACTATCAAATTCTAAGGATTTAATTGCAACGATTGTGAAATGGGGATTAACTTGTGACTGCAACAATGTAATACCCCGAGATTTCCTTGATTGAAATTTTCAAAACGATTTCGATAAAACGAGCAACGAGTTATTTTTAAAAGCACGTGTCACATGTCCTAAACATTTTATCTCATTTGGACCTCAAATTCTTTAACTTTTCATCCCAATTAAACTCTAATTAAGTTTAATTAATGATCCAAAACATTTCCCAAACCTTAGTCTATATATATATTTATGTATATACATTAAACACTCAAAATAGATATACATATATATACACCCACACATGCAAAATCGGATTTTTGGGAAGTGAAATAAGCATGGCAACCTTGCCTTTTGGTGAACAAACACTATAGTGGTCGGTGGAAACCCATGCTTCAAATGTGACTAAATAACCACACCACCAAACCCCCTTCATTATAAGTAGCATATTGGACTTGCAAGCCATACTTTACACTCCATAAGAATCTGAAAAAAATTCAGCCCTCTCCTCTCCATCTTCTCTCACTCTCGGCACTTACACACCATACACACTTGCACATTGGAAATTCAAGTTTAAAGGAAAAATCAAGGGGAAGTGCATCCTCTCCCATTAGATAAGTAGAACTTGAATAAGTTCATATCACTTTAATAATGAAATTTTACAGCTTGACACAAGTATTTACGACTTGGTTTAGGCTTTGATTCGGTTGTTCAACTCAGAGTTCTCATTCTAATCACACATAGGACTGAGGTAAGACTTATGGAGCCTCGTCTCTCTTTTGGCATACTTATACGTTCCTTCATGACTTATTAATCATGCTATGATGAGCTTATTTTATTTGAGCATGTCTATCATTATCGTCTAAAGCAATTGTTTTGATCATTATTGCCGTTAGCGTGAACTCAATGCTTTGAAATTGTGATCCATCGTATTGTGATTACTCTTGGTATCTCGTTATACTTGGACTGAATTCATGATTCGGACTATGGACTAAAATGAGGATGATTTGATGCCAAAATTTGAAAGGAAATTGTAACCCCCCGGGATCGCTCGGCATTCCGCCTCGTGATCCGGGTCGTCACTCACGGTCGA
>JACFYI010003675.1:461282-476101 GCA_014898755.1 Handroanthus guayacan
ATTTTGAAATTAAAACGTTTCTCATTTTATTGAAATCGTTTTGATTTATGAAATCGACGATTCGTAATTTCAAATTAAGAAAATCTCGGGGTATTACATGTTCTCTCAAACTATTAGTTGAGTTAAGTCTTAATTTATGTCTATATACTATGTTAAGTTATGGTTGAAGTTTAATATGAGAACTTGTAGTCTTTGTTTAGACGGTTGAAAGGATTACTCGGTGATATGGGAGTTCGGTGTTTTTACGACTAAGCTTGAACAAAAGTGAGACTCATGGATTCTTGTTCTTCCTCATGAGCATATGAAATTTTGTTTTGCCTTGAAAGAATGATCTTGTGTTTGAGCTCTTGGTAATCCTGATTTCCTTGATATGTTGGTTGATATGAGCTTATATCATTATTATTGTCATTCTTGTTGTAATAAGCTCTAAAACTTGATATAAGACCTCTTGTATGACCTTGATATCCTTACCTATGCTTGGATGGGAGTTGAACCATGGACATTCGATCAAGAAGAAATTTTGAAACAACTTTAGTTTAAAAAAAAAAAAAAAAAGAAAAGAAGAGACACGGATAGCTTCTCGGGTAGCTTCTGTCCAACACAACCCTTCAGTTCTTGACATTGAAAACTTAACTTTCTCTTGTCCAAATTATCCATATGATATACCGTTAGAAACCTTTTAAGAGTAGATAACGTTAAAATCTAGATTCACTCAAAATTATGAAAAAATATGGCCAAATACACCCTTAGAACCCGACTTGCTAGATTTCCGAGAAATAGGGATGAGCTCTGCCACAACTTTCACTTTCTAAATTTTAAAATGGAACTTTCCCTTATCAATTTAACCCGAAAAATATACCATTAAAAAGTTTATCGAGTCTAGTTCTTTATGGAATTAAAATACGAATTTTAACTCATTGAGATGAATTTTTGAAGTAGCCGGAAAGTGGAATGCCGCTAGGAAGATGTAAATCTTGAGCTAATTTGATATTTTTCTTTAATATAATATCTTTAAATTCAAACTCCATATCTTTTAACAAAACCATTTTTTATGATCCGAATGAGGTCTTATATCCAAAGTCGAATCAAACGAATTTTGGTATTTGTGTTTGTTACCATTTGATTTTCATCTATATTCAACAACTCGAAACCTATTTAAGACTTTGAAATGAAATTTTCCGTAGTCTATGGTCCAATTTCGATCCATTTGTTCTCTACAGTCTATGATTTCAATTTTGATTCATTTATTATCTACAATCTATGATTTCAATTCCGATCAATTTGTTCTTCACAATCTATGATTTCAAATTTCGATTTGTTTGATTGATATAATTGACCAAATTTCTGAACTTTCTATTTGATGCTATTGGTCAATCGAATACTGTGCCATAATGGTTTACTGATATGCTCGATATGATTTGACTATTTCCAAACCTGTCTGAATGAATACTGTTGGGCCCTAGGGATTTTCAGGGGTATCTGATTCGGCAATATCGGATTGACTATCAAAACCCTCGAGAATCCCCTACTGTTGGGTAGACTAGATGGGCCCTGGAGGTAGGGTTTGAAAGGCTACCTCAAAGCACGTGGATAGTTGATAGTGCTTTTACTGTATTGGCTCTTTCGAGGGCACTGGAGGGATAAAGATGAAATCATTTGAAGATATAAGGGTGATAAATCCACCAAAGTTGCTTGATTCAGCCTTAAAAACTTGAATGTGATATCTGTTTACTGTTATTTGGCTGATTCAACTGTCCTGACTGTTCTGACTATACTGAACTATTTAATTGAATCACATTCATGTCTACTACTATTTTGTTCATCTTTCATACTTCTTTGTTCCTGTTTTTCTGCCATAAATTTTATTGGGTCGGTGGACTCATGATTCCACAATATCATGTAGGATCAGAATCATGTGGATTGGTTGACTGAAGCTCCAAGTTAGATTATGGTTATTCTTCTTTTGGAATTTGTATTTAGAAGCATATACCGTGGTTTCTAACCATTTAGAATCTTAAACCGATGGAATATATAGAATGTTGGATTTTAATGTTAAAATAGTATCGATATGTATTTTTAGAATTTTTTGGTCTGTAACAGTACTTTTCTGTTGGGATTTAGTATGAATGCATTATGTTAGTTTTCGTTTGGTTTTAAAACATTTATCCGTCCGCGAGTAGCACTTCAAATCTCGGAGTGAAATGCTCTGGGAACCAGGGTGTTACAAATGGTATCAGAGCCGACTACCAGTCGAAGAAAGCTAATGCTATGCGGGACAAAGTGCTACACGTATGGGAGTCACCTCTTGAGCCGCGAGGCAAAGTGCTGCATGTGCGGGAGCCACCTCATAAGCCCGTATGAGCCACCTCTAGAGTCCCAACGCCTGGTGGGCGGTCCTAGGCTAATTATATCGTGATGTCGGAATCAAACCCTCGGGATAAGAACTTCTTTGGACTTATGTCATATGATTGGATTGGATTAAGTTATGATCATTTGGTATGATGGGTAATGCTTAAATGTATCAGATTACAATTGGAAGGCCTACCAAGTTATGAATTGTCATAATTATGCATTAACCATTTGATTTTAGAAAATTAAGATAGGCAAATATGACGTCGAATTACTTTGGGTTACGTATTAGCCCTAGTAACCTTAGGAAGGTATGGACAAAGGAACGAAACTTTTGTATATAGTTGATCATAGTATTTAGGAAACCTTGGTGTTAAGATAGATTCGATATTTTATCTATGATTTTACTAGCCGTTTACGATTATTGGTAATGTCATAGATATGATGAACCAGGAAAGCGAAAATGGACTAAAATAAAGGAGTTGGAATTTAGTCACAATCGTGGGACAGTAAAAAAAGTGAATGAACGAGACTTTTAATAAGAAATTATAGGAAAGAGGTGAGACGCTAGCTTGGACTAAGGGACAGTTAGCAGGAAGGGACGAAATTAGGTTGAGCGATGCTAAAAATGTTAGGAACGTTGTCTAAATAAATATTGGATATGAAAATAAGGAGACAAAGAATCCTAATTAAGTTAAGATTGAATGGAAGTTGAAATGATAAACACATCTATATATGTGTTAGAGACTTAGGTGTATAAATACTTGTGAGTGGTGACCTTAAGTATGCCAAGTTTTGTAGAGCCTAGTGGTGATTATGATGATGGAAACTGGGCATGATATGGTAGTGATTATGTAACCATTTCCTTTACTCATTTTGTAAGGTAAATTAGTAACTGGGCTTTTTGCTAATTAATAAGGAATATCTTGAACTTAATAAATATGGGATTTTAGGATTGCCAAATCTTGATCCTTGATGGTATATTTTTGTAGGGAGAAAATTATGAGTTTTTGTGATAACAGAACATTGGATTAACACTAAAGAATCCCATGGACCAATATCTGATAAATATAGTGATAAGTATAGAAACCTCAATGAACGAACTCCCTAAGATAACGTGATAGGCCAAGACGAATTTTATTCAAGGAATTCATGATACCAAAAAATCTAAGAAAAATAGAGAGTGCTTTACCCAAGAAAGGCCACGTAAAAGAACTCCCCCAACAAGAAATAGATTTGCAGCCACTCGTAAACTAATAACGACAGTCGACTAACCTAGAATGTGCTAGCAAGAAAAATTTAAAGGATCAATCGTTAACTAGGTTTATGAGATTTAAACCGTCCAAATTCAAGAATGAGTTTGATAATAAGGAAATAGAGGCGTGATTTGGGAAGGTTGAGACAATCTCTAAGTACTCAAATACTTAAAAGAACCACATGTTAGATATGCTACGTTTCTTCTAGAAAAGGTAACATAAAATAGGTGACATGTTGTAGAGCAAATATGAAATAGTAAAAGGGTCTTATAGACCTGGAGGTATTCCTAGCGGAGTTACGAAAAGTACTTTCTCCAAGTAGCAAGAAAGATGAAAAAGAAAGAGTTCATGAATCTGATTCAGGGATCTCTAATAGTAACATAGTAGAAGCGGAATATAATCAAATGACCCAATGCGCCTCGCATGTCCTGATAGACAAAAAGTAAAAGATGAAGCGATTAAGGAGTTAAAACCCGACCCGATGTATTAGCAAGAGAATGAGGGTTGGAACCGACGCAAGAAATGGAAAGTAATACCTCAGTCAGAGATTTTATGCCAAGCTTTATTTAGTCCTAGAGTTGCGCATTCTTTTATATCAGCTATGTGAGCTGAGCGAATAGGTTCAACTTTAAAAATTGATAGAAATCCTATATGAAGTTTAGAACCTATAAGAGAACCTTACGAAACCTGCATTAAGTATCCGAATTCTTCTGAGACTATAGACAAATAGGAAATTGTCGCTTGTCTTACCAAACTACCCACCTAAAGTGGCTTTATGCATGTAACGTGACCTATTCAAATCCTAGGTTTCTAAGCTCGAGAATTTAAGAATTGAAGGATACTCTAAGTTAAGATTTTCTGGGAGAAATAAGAAAATAGAATATCGTATTTGGGATCGTAAGAACGTTATGAGAAATAGGTATCCCTACCTATTCGTATAGAGAAGAGAATCTGGGAACCAGATCTTTTAAGGGGGGAGATTGTGACACCCCAAAAATTTTCCTACAATAAAATCTTGGATAACCGATTTTTTGAATAATAATTCATTTTTAAAATCACGAGCACCGTTTTAACCTCAAAATAAGTTTCATACATTCAAAACATTTTTTCTCTTTGTGTAACGCCCCGCATCATTCGGCATTCCATCTCGTGATCCGGGACGTCACTCGCTGTCGGGCAGGAAAACTAATATTAGTAAAATATAGAAACTAGAACATGAATCATTTCATACCATAATATTGAAATATTGTCCTTACAAATTTTGGTCCCAAAATACGATTACAAATCTGTTCATTCTAAGCAAAACAGGCCTATCAAAAGTTTTATAAGTTCAGTCCGTACAATCATATCTACAATAGGCCTAACAGATACATTATCTCAAAAGAGGGTCCCACCATTTGTATCGATCTTCAGTCTATCATTCTGACTTAGGAACCTATAATATGATATGGAATCATGAGTCCACTGACCCAGTAAAACTCACGGCAAAAGAATAGGAATAGAGAATATAACGGTAAGTGGAACAGTAAGGACAGGAATGTGATTTAGTAAACATTACAGTACATAAACATTACAGTACAATCATGTCGTTTCATTCGGATCATTAACAGTGAATATTAATCACATTCAAGTCAGATAAGACTGAATCAAGTAGTTTGGTGGATCTGTCACCCTTATTTCTTCAAACAGATTCATCCTTATCCCTCTGTTTTGCATCTCCGAGCCGTCGCTTAAGGAGAGCCATTCAGTAAAGTACTTTGTCGACTAACCATGTGCTTTAGGATAGGCTATCGGGACCCTAAACTCTAGGACTCGTCTAGTCTATCCAACGATAGGGGATTTTCAGGGATTTCAATAGTCAACCCGATGTTGCCCATATCAGATACCCCTATCAATCCCCAGGGCCCAACGGTAAACATTCATTTCGGTTCAGTTACAGTCAAATCAGTACAGTATTTTCGATAATACGATAAGCCATAATGGCACAGTGTTGGGTTGACTATGAATGGTAATAATTCGGTTCAATATCTAAGTCAATCCTATTATTCGAAACGAGTCGGAAGTTTTGGACTTAAGGACTTTCAAGATTCATTGTGTGAAGAAGAAATCAAGATTTTAGTTTAGAAAACGTAATATGAATTTTTGGTTATCGAAACGAGGTTGAAAACACGTTCGAAAACATGAAAACGAGTCAAAAGTTTTCAAAACGAACGCTTGAGCGTGTGTTTAGGCACCTTGGACCCGTGAGTGGGCGCTTGAGCGCCCAGCTTTTGAAGCAAAATTTTCTTTCGGGCACTGGGGCGCCACTCTGGGCACTTCTAGGAAAAAATGTTTTGGCCGTGCGCTTAAGCGCTAGTTTGAGTGCTTAAGCGTCCAAACCGTGCGCTTAAGCGTCGGCTCTCGACCAATTTTTATTTTTTTTTCGTCTTTTGATTTTCTTCAAATTTTAAGTTCAAAACTACATTTTTGGGGTTCTTTTAAGTCCATTAATATTTTTAAATCATCGTTTTGAAGTTCGAACGGAGAATTTTAAAGAAATAAAACCAAGTTAAAATATGACGTTTAAATCTATTTTTCCTCGTTTCTTTTAGTTTCATCACCAAATCATTCTCATTTAGTCCGTAGTCCCATTCACATATCAGTTCGAATATAACAATGATATCAAGAGTGTTCACAATACAATGGATCGAAATTTCAACATGTTGAGCTCATACCAATGACAATAACAATTAAGGCAACAATATTCATACGATAACGAACAATATGCTCGAAATAAGATAAGCTCAATATAGCATGATATCAAGGCATAAAGGAACATGTAAACATGCCAAAGAGAGAAACGAGGTTCCATAAGTATTACCTTAGTTCTATGTGTGATTAAAATGAGAACTCCGAGTTTTAGTTTATCCACCAAGTTAAATGCCTAAATCACACCATAAATCCATGTATCAAGCTTAAGGCATACCATCCAAAAATATAGGGACAAGCTTAAGATTTGGCTTACCCAAAGTATGGAGAGTTTCCCACAAGATTTCCTTTCTTGATTTTCTTTAAGACTTGAGCTCAAAATGTGCAAGTGTGTGTGTGTTGGCCGATTTTGAGAGAATAGAGAAAGTGAGGTGTTGGGTTGTATACTTTCAGATTTTTTTTTTTTTTTTTTGGCAAGTGTGTAAAAGTGGTAGCTTGCAAAATCCATGGTTAATTTATAGAGATGAAGATTGGTGGAGTGGTTGGCTTAATCATTCTTTGGCATGGTATACCACCAACCAACATGGCTTCACACCAACTAGGTAAGGGTGGCCTTACCCATTTCAAGTCCCAAAATCTGAAAATGTGTATATGTGTGTGTATATATAGATACATATATATATCTTTAGTCTTTTAGAGTATTTAGTGTGTATGTATATATAGATATATCTGGGCTGAAAATGGGGAAGTATTTGGGCCGTCATTTGCGCTGAAATTAGGATAGAAGTCGAAGCCCAATCGAGAGAAAAATATTTGGGACGTGATACGTGGTTTGAAATAAATCGTTGTTCGCTTTATTGAAATCGTTTTGAAAATTTTAAATCAAGAAAATCTCGGGATATTACACTTTGAGTCCTGATTTCTTATATTAATCCGGCCCAATAAGCCTTTTAAGCCCACAAAGAAGCCCAAAATTTAATACGTGATAACCTAACACTTTTGGCCCATTAATCAAATATTTCAAAAAAAAAAAAAAAAGAAAATCAGATTTGATTTTCTGATGTGAGGTAGCCAGATTTCACCCCTAATAATAGGGATTAGTTTTCAATTTTTTATGAACAAAATTTGGTGACCAAGTATTGAACTATTTCTCAACTATAAAGGATGGAATAAAGCTTTGTTATTAGCACTTGATTCTCTCAATTTTTGCGGCAAAAATCAGCTTCTTTTCCACCTTTCTTTTCCTCTTTGCAGCTTACATTCATACATCCCCACCTAAGTTTTTCTTCAAAATAACAAGAAAAAAAGATCAAAGGAAAATTTGGGGTCTTCTCTCAAACCATTAGGTGAGTTAAGTCTTAATTTATGTCTATATGCTATGTTAAGTTATGGTTGAAGTTTAATATGAGAACTTGTGGTCTTTGTTTAGACAGTTGAAACGATTACTCGGTGATATGGGAGCTTGGTGTTTTTTCGACTAAGCTTGGACAAAAGTAAAACTTATGGATTCTTGTTTTACCTCATGAGCATATGAAATTTTGTTTTGCTTTGAAAGCATGATCTTGTGTTTGAGCTCTTGATTATCATGATTTCCTTGATATGTTGGTTGATATGAGCTTATATCATTATCATTGTCATTCTTGCTGTAATAAGCTCTAAAACTTGTTATAAAATCTCTTGTATGACCTTGATATCCTTACCTATGCTTGGAACCATGGACATTCGATCAAGAAGAAATTTTGAGACAAATTTATTAAAAAAAAGAAAAGAAAAGAAAAGAAAAGAAACGGATAGTTTCTCAAGTAGCTTTTGTCCAGCACAACCCTTCAGTTCTCGACCTTGAAAACTTGACTTCCTCTTGTCCAAATTGTTCATATGATATATCGTTGGAAACTTCTTTAAGTGTAGATAACATTAGAATTTGGATTTACTCAAAATCATGGAAAAATATGGCCAAAAATACCATTAGAACCTGACCCGCCAGATTTTCGAGAAATAGGGGTGAGCTCTGCCACGACTCCCAATTTTCACATTTTAAAATTGAACTTTCTTTTATCAAATTAACCCAAAAAATATATTATTAGAAAGCAGGCATTTTTTATCTAGTTCTTTAGAGAGCTAAAATAAGGATTTTAACTCATTGAGATGATTTTTTAAAGCAGGCAGAAAGTGGACTACGGCTAGGAAGATGTAAATCTTGAGCTAATTTGATATTTTTCCTTAATATAATATCGTTAAATTCAAACTTCATATCTTTTAACAGAACTCTTTTTGATGATCCAAATGAGATCTTATATCCAAAGTCGAATCAAAGGAATTTTGATATTTACATTTGTTACCATTTGATTTTCGTCTATATTCAACCACTCGAAACCTATGTAAGACTTTGAAATGAAATTTCCCATAGTCTATGGTCCAATTCCGATCTATTTGTTCTCTATAGTCTATGATTTCAATTTCAATCCATTAGTCCTCTACAGTCTATGATTCCAATTTCGATCCATTTGTTCTCTACAGCCTATGATTCCAATTTCGATCTATTTGTTCTCTACAGCCTATGATTTCAATTCCTATCCATTTTTTTTCTACAGTCTGTGATTCTAATTTCAATCCATTTGTTTGCTATAGTGTTTGATTCCAATTTCGATCCATTTGTTCTCTACAATATATGATTTCAATTCTGATTTCAATTCTGATCCATTTGTTCTCTACAATCTATGATTCCAAATTTCGATTTGTTTGATTGATATGATTGATCGAATTTCTGAACTGTCTATTTAATGCTATTGGTCAATCGAATACTGTGTCGTAATGGTTTACTGATATGCTCGATATCATTTGACTGTTTCCAAACCTGTCTAAATAAATACTGTTGGGCTCTGGGTGTTTTGAGGGGTATCTGATACGGACAATATCGTATTGGCTATCAGAACCCTCAAAAATTCCCTACTGTTGGGTAGACTGGATAGGCCCTGAAGGTAGGATTCTAAAAGGCTACCTCAAAGCACATGGATAGTCGATAGTGCTTTTACTGTACTGGCTCTCTCAAGGGCACTGGAGGAATAAGGATGAAATTGTTTGAAGATATAAGGGTGATAGATCTACCAAAATTGCTTGATTCAGCCTTAAAGACTTGAATTGATATCTGTTTACTGTTATCTGCCTGATTCGACTGTCCTGATTGTTCTGACCATACTGAACTGTTTAATTGAATCGCATTCATGTCTACTACTGTTCTGTTTATCTTTTGTACTCCTCTGTTCCTGTTTTTTTGCCATAAGCTTTATTGGGTCGGTGGACTTATCATTCCATAATATCATGTAGAATCGGAATCATGTGGATTGGTTGACTGAAGCTCCAAGTTAGATTATGGTTATTCTTCTTCTGGAATTTGTATTTAGAAGCATATACCGTGGTTTGTAACCATTTAGACTCTTGAACCGATGGAATATATAGAATGTTGGATTGTAATGTTAAGATAGCATCGATATGATTTTTTGGTCTGTAATAGTACTTTTCTGTTAGGATTTAGCATGAATGCATTATGTTAGTTTCTGTTTGGTTTTGGAACATTTATCCGTCCGCAAGTAACACTTCAAATCTCGGAGTGAAATGCTCTTGGAACCGGGGTGTTACAGGCAATTTTACCGATTTTCCCTTTCTTTTCTTTTTTTTTTTTTTTTTGGTGACCGGTCTTGATTGATTCGTATTGATTAATTTGACAAGTTGAGAAGATTACCTCTAAACACCAAAGTAGGGGTGAGCAAAATTATCCATTAACCGAAAAAAATCCATTAACCGATCGAACCGAACCGAATTAATCGAACCGTTTTATCCAATAAAATTTTGGTTCGGTAAACCGTTAATGTTTTTCAGATTTTCGGTTCAATTAATTTTTTGTCCAAAATCTATTTTTAACCGAATTTACCGAAAATGATAAAATTAATTTTATTATATTTTTCAACTAATTTTTTATTAAGTTTTTTTCAACCAATTTTTTTATTAAAATTTTTCAACTAATGTTTTTATTAAGTTTTTTTCAACTAAGCTTTTATTGAAAAAGAGACTTTATAGTGTGATTTTTATGTATAATATGGGATAAATATGAAATATGGATTTGAAATACTTGTATATATAAATTATAGATGGTATAACTCTAATTTGGTATTTGTTAAAAAAGCAAAAAAAAAAAAAAAAAAAAAAAACGAACAAACAAACAAATTCAATTTTGGTTAATCGGTAAATTAACTGAACCGAACCGAATATTCTCTGTTAATTCGGTCAATTAACCGAAAATTTTGATTTGGTAAACGGTTAAGACTTTTTCAAAATTTTCTGTGAATTAACAGAAAATTTCGATCGATTAATTTACCAAACCGACCGATGTTCACCCCTACACCAAAGAGTGACCTAATTACCTTCTCAGAGTGGTATATACGTCCCTGGAAAATAGCCCCCGAGAACAACAAGCTGACAACAAAATGGACGTTAGACATGCTTGTTATGCTAAATTCAATAATAAGAACATAACCTAATGATTGTGATTCTAAAGTCCCAAAGTGAGTATGGATTATTGCTTATCTCACATTTTAATTAATCGGCGGAGATAGGCATAGCGAGGTAGGAGGAGACCGGTCGGTGATGCTCCGAGAAGATTGGTGCAGCGAGGCTGGGACAACACCAAGGCATCAATGCTCGGAAAAGATCGATCGACAAAGCTCGGAAATGAAGAGAGGAGACGAGGGGTTTTTTTTTCAACAAGGGTTTTCTGAATGTGTAGATCGACTTTAAATGGGAAAATTCAAAAATTGGGGACAAGTATTTAGTAGCAGTTTTGGCAAACCGTCGGGAAATTATGGTATTGCACGGCCGTTTACTTAACCCCCACAGCAACCACCATTCAATGTGTGGTTAGCGGCGTTTTATGCTAACCACCGCAAAATACCCATCGCGAATTTACTGATTTGTTGTAGTGTAGTTTTCATAGCAATTAATTTTTTTTCCTTTTCGGCTAGTTAGAAGAGCCCATCGGTTCTCGGTTGAACAAGTCGGTCTGATTCAATTTTGAAAACATGGCTAATAACTGCAACTTATGTGCTTACAACTCTATAATTCTCACTATAGTATTTTTATTGTCACTTAATACTAGAGAGCACATGGATATAACACGTATAAACTGATCTAACGGGGACAAATTAGAAAAATTGACTAATGTTAAGGATGTTATTATGACTTTATAGGGGAGCATATGCAATAGTTAACATAATTCAAGATTACAAAATATATTTATCATATGTGTACGAGTAATTATCAAATAAATTAACATATAGTAATTTATAACTTATGGTGGATGCGGGTGTGTAATACATTACCTCAAATCTTAAATAAAAAACAAAAAAAAAGAAAAAAGAAAGAAAGAAAGAAAGAAAAGGAAGAAAGGAAAGAATAAAATTAAAAAATAAAAATAAAAATCTGTAATAGAAGCTGCAAAAGTTTATGGAATTTGAAACCCGAAAGGAGGCACGACCGTTATATCTCGTCTTGTCTTGAAGCAGGGTATTCGATTGTAGGCCACCACCATTGGATTAAAGCAATTAAACAACATTTCTTTTCCCCTCTCATTTTCTCCGCGGCCGGATTTTCTGTTTTTCTCTCGTATTTCCACCTTCCATCGGTTTTCCCAGCTTCAGTTGCTAGCAAACAAGAAGAAGGTAAGACAACCCAATTACCTCTCTCTTCTAATGGTTCTAGAGAAGTTTGTTCTGGGACTTATATCACGATCCTTGATATTTGTTTCAATGGGACAAGGCAAAAATGAGTATGAGTTCTTTTTTGTTTAGAATCTTTAAATTTTTTGCCCTCATTTGAGTGCATGCTTTCTGAGTTATTGCTCGTGATTTCATTATTTCTTGGTTTTCCTGGTTGCAATCTTGATTAAAACTGTTATCCTTATATCACTTTCTTGATGATTAATCAAAGCGTTAGTGGTGCTATGCTTATAGTTGTCGTCCGGAGTCAATTACCTTTTCAATTTATTAATTTTGGATTAAAAAATTTATATTTGTTGATCACTTAATGCTGAATCCAATTGTTTAAAAATATAGTTGAGGGAAAGGAGAACATAATAATGAAAATTTTGCTTTTCCAGATTTATTGTTAAATGGTGATTTCCAGTTTTTTTATTTTAGTAAAAAGCTATTGTTTTGATATCTTTAAAAAGAGAAAGGGTCTAACCTAGTTAGCATCAATAGTCATAATTGTTTCAAAAAGTTTGCTTATATGTGGAATTTGACTGAATTAGAAATGTTTACCCTTATTTCTTATTGGTTTTTGTTTGCTTGGATTGAACAGAGCGTGTAAGTTTGTTTTTCTGGTGAAAGTTGGTGCTTGAGAACACTCCAAATGCCTTCAGTGATCTCTCCACAGTGGCAAGAGAAGGCTAGTGATTTCTTTCAATCAGCAGGTATTTTCATTAAATTCTTTATCTGTATGTATTCTTTTAGCAAAACCTTGTCTATAGGATGGAGATGTCACCCCAAATGTTGATAAATAGGGGTCAAACTTAAAGAAGCAGGACACACAGCTGGAACATTTGTTGGGGAGGTTGCGAAGGATACAAAAGGAAATGTTGCTGACGTAGCAGAAAAAGTTGGCTCAGCGGTCAAAAGTCGGTGGGCTATCCTCCAGCAGCCATCTACCAGGCATGCCACGCAGGAATGTCTTATTTCTGCTGCTGCTACAACAAGTATGTTTTTGAGGAGGGGATTTTTGGAGACAAAAGATAAGGTCATTGTTGGAAAGACAAAAGTTGAAGAGGTAATAAAAGAAGGGATTTTGATGCCTGAAACCCATCCTAACATAGTTTAACTGGCTTAATTTTCTCTTATGATAACTAGCCTGTTCAATAAGTAACTAACTAGATTCACTGTCACATATGTCACTATCCAATGGGATATCGCATGCATGTTAACAATCTGTGCCTGTGTACGAAGCGTTGCACCATATTTACTAGCAATATGATCATTGTTATATGGTGTTTTCGATTTGATTGTTGCAAAATATGGTTTCTCTCACTGAATAGTGTTTTGAACACCAAAAATGAATCTTTTTAAAACAGTTTCAATCATAGTTGGAATGATATCCTATGTTTAAGTTAAAAAGATGTTGTATATTGTGGTTGCATACTTAAATGTGCCCTAAAACTTAGTTCTCCACTCTTTACATGAACTGATCCATAGTCATGATTACAAGGGTCGACGGTGCTAAATAACGTGGCTTTTATACTTCTTTTTCTGTCAATCTCTTCACTGCAAAATTAGTTCACTTTGTGCTTATCTACCAATTTGCTTTATTCTGCTTGCTGGGCAACATTTAATTATAAATTGTTTGCTTAATTTATAAGAGGAAAAAGAGAAGAGGAAAAATAAAGAACGCAAATTGGGCATATCCATTTGCTTCCCTTGTCTTCCACATGGGGGTGTTTAAAGTTGGCTGGTTTAAGATAAAATCAAATTGGATCATTTGAACTCCTCATCCTTTTTCTTTGTGTGTGTGTGTGTGTGTGTGTGTGCATGTGCGAGAGAGAGAGAGAGAGAGAGAGAGAGAGAGAGAGAGAGAGAGAGAGAGAGAGAGAGAGAGAGATCTAACTGTGAAATTATGAACTTTGCATAGTCGGTAGTAAATTGTTTTTCTTGAGTACCTACCGAAAAGATTTGTCAGGTTGATGGTATTGTACATTTTGTTTTAATCCTCTTCTCCACATGTGCGTGGATCAGACTGAAATCAGTCAATTTTAGGTTTGCTGAATCCACTGGAATAGATGAGGAAAAATAGGATACTTTCCTTGTGTAGAAGCTTTGTCTTTTCTGAAATGCAATAAAAGTAGCTAACCTTCTCCTAGAATGTCAACCATCTTTGTGCATTTAGCTTTTCTTGTTGTGGTAGCTACTCAACTTTACTTATTTCGCTAGTGCTGTGTCCTTCCATATGTATGTGTGTGTATCTATTTTTGCAAATAGCTGCTTTTATTTAGAAATTTAGTGTCTCTGACTACTCAAGGTTTTGCTGGTAAATGCCATAAAAGTAGCACGTTTTTCTTTAATATTTCCAACCTTGCCATGTTCTCTTTGATCTGGCGGCTACATGGCTACTTGATTTGTCTGGCTTCTCGGTATGCTTGATCAGGGAAAGGTTCTTCTTCTATGAACAATTAACAATCAAGTTTTAACCCACACTACAGTTGTAATTCTTTAATAAAAGGGCAGTTTCTAGTTGTGCAAATAATAATTTGAAGAGAGTCAGGTCATTAAAATGTGAATAAGGATGCTATGGGGGGTCACATGGAATTTACATACATTATTATTATTATTATGATCATCAGCATCATCGTCATCAATATGGATGTGCATGAGAATAGAGCCAATACCAATGGCTGGTTGTAAACAACCATTGTAGGGTACAGCCTGCTAGCAATCCTGTTGCGCTAGTGCATTACTTATGCACATTTGACATTGAAAGTAGTAAAAT
>JACFYI010003675.1:536312-563110 GCA_014898755.1 Handroanthus guayacan
TTTTTCGAGGGAATAAAACAAATATGTGTAGTATTTTGATGGGAAAAGGAGTAAAATAAGATTTTCTTTTTAAAAAAAAAAAATTCCTGCATATATGTTATGCATGCTCTATAATTGTAACTAAGGTAGGGTGTTTGTGGCATGCTTTTGAATAAAATTGACTAAAGTAATACCACTTAATAAAAAAATGCTGAAAAGTTTTTATTATCTTTTTCTCTGGTTTTTAGATATTATTATTATTTTTCTCTTCATTTTTTTTTTATTGCAAGTTCTTATCTCTCTAACTTTATGCTCTTTAAATTTTTAAAGATATTATTTCATTACATAGATTTGAAATATAATTATATAAATAAAACAAAAATTATCATATATAATACAGTATTATTAATTGCATATATATATATATTAAATACTGAAACAAACGCACATTGAGTATGCAATGAGTGCTAGTTTTAAATTAACTTACTTCCTGCCCATTAAATAAATAATTAATTAATTTAATATATATAGAGTAAAAATTATATCTCACCAAAAAAGAAATAAATACACTTCCCTTACACGAAATAATATCTATTCACCTTCCAAATAGATTCTAATTTATAATGACACATTCCACAAAATTCACTTTCAAAATTCTATCTTTTGAGCACACCACACAAAATATCTTAAAAAAGAAGGAAAAAATAATAATAATAATAATAAAAAAAAAAAGGAAATGCACAACACAATACAAAATTAAATCCAAACATGGCCTGAGCCATTAATTCCTGGCAACATAAACATCAGCAAAGACGTTCACTATATAAAACATCACATGGATCAACCTGCCATCATTTCTCTCTCTCTCTGTTTCTCTATAACAGTCTGTCTCCTCTGACTCTCTCTCACACACATACACACAGACACAAACGCTGAGAGTCGTCTGCAGCCTCTGTTCCAAAAGTCATCATTTTTGCAGTTCCAATTGGGATTTTCTTTGCCAGTTATTCTATAAACTCCAATGAGAGTTCACACATTTCACAAAAATCCATTTGCTCCAGATTTCCTTCTCCCATTTCCTTAAACAAATTAATTATTCTCGCTTTTTTTTTTCACTTTAACATTTTGAGTTCATATTCTATAACTCTTGTCAGATCTTGGGCCCTTCTCATTTTTCACAACAAAATCATAAAGCTTCAATCTTTACCCCCACCAAAAGATTCCTCTAATGAAATATGGAATACAAACATAAACTCATATTAATCATATGCCTAACCTCATTATCAGTCTTGGCAATTCTTTTCCTCACAATCATCTGTTTTAGAAGAAGAAAAGCAGAAAACGGTTCGAGAGATGTAGAAGCCTCCTTTGAGTTTAAAGAAGATGATGGGATTGTAAGCACAGAGGATTTGATCAAGTTTGATGGTGGTGAAGATCTTAGTGTGCAGGAAATTCTGGATGCCCCAGGTGAAGTTATCGGAAAATCTAGCTATGGGACGCTGTATAAAGCTATTTTGGTTAATTCAAATTCTGTTACATTGCTTAGATTCTTGAGGCCTACTTGTACATTGAGGATAAAGGAAGTAGTGCCAATCATAGAGTTGTTGGGGTCCATAACGCACCCAAATTTGGTGCCTCTGAATGCATTCTACGCAGGGCCTAAAGGGGAGAAGCTCATGGTTCATCCCTTTTATGGTCTTGGAAATTTGGCTCAGTTTATCAGAGGTACGGCTCTTGTGAATTTATTTTTTATTTTTTATTTATTTTTTTATAATATTTGAATCTTTTTGTGTACATAATTTTCTTGTTATTGTTGTTCAAGAAAATGGTGATGGATTTGGTCAGCAAATGATGGAATTTCAGTGAGAGGCATTGTGGGATCAGATGGGGTTGTCTTGATTCTGAAATATCTCTGTTTAATATCTGTACGTTATGAATGACTCAGATTTTATGGAGTTAACTTCTGGACAGCACCTTCTTTAAGAAAGAGTTTAGTCAATCTTGTTTGTTAAAATGTTGTTCTAATCCATAATTTTGATGTCCTTTCCTCGTGTTTATGAAGTAATTTATTTCAAGATCGTACCCTCATCAATACCGTGGATATCGATCCTTTGTAAATTAGTTGCAATTGATCCCTTTACTGAATTTGTTGATATATGGTTCCTTTCAATGTTCCAATATCTGCATAAAGTTGTTTGTCGTGTTGCGATCTAACCACCTTAATTACTACGCAATATGTTGAGAGCTGTTTGATGAAGATTTAAACGGTTGGCAGACTTTAAGAAGGTAGATGCTTCAGATTTATTGCTGCATAATTGGAATATGACACTCTTGTTCCAATTTTCACTTCATCTAGATCGAAAAATGAGATGTGCTTTTATTTTCATTCGATATACTACTCTCTAGTTTCCATGTATGACTTTGGACATGTTAAATCATCGATAATGCAACAGAGGAAAACAAACTGAACAGACAAATGCTGTCTTAATGCACAGGTGGAAATGGTGATGCTCGAAAATGGCCCATTATATGTAAGATCTCCATGGGTATTGCTGGAGGAGTTCATCATCTTCATACTGCTTTTGAAAAGCCAATAATCCACGGTAACCTCAAGTTGAAGAACATACTATTGGATCACCATTACCAACCGTACATCTCGGATTTTGGACTACATCTTCTTCTAAATCCGACTGCAGGGCAGCAAATGCTTGAAGTGTCTGCATTGCAGGGGTATAAACCTCCCGAGTTGATCAAAATGAAGGACGCTTGCGAACAGAGCGATATATACAGCTTAGGAGTAATCTTTCTAGAATTAATCACTGGAAAAGAACCAGTCGATGGAAACATAAATTCTAACCAAGAATTTTATCTCCCGAGTGCTACAAGAAGTGCGATTCTTGATGACCGTGTCACAGATTTGTATCATCGCGATATTCTTCTAGGCTTAAGCGATGATCAAAGGATAGTCACTGAAGAAGGTATTCTCAAATACTTTCAATTAGCAATGGCTTGTTGTTCTCCGTCCCGTCTCCTTCGACCTGATACAAAACAAATTCTTGACAAGCTTGAAGAGATTGGAGAGCAATGACCCTGTTTTCATCCTGCCGAAAGTCGAACATTTCACATGGACAAAGTCCACTTGATTATAGTTTGACTTAATTGGTTGGAGATCACGGCAACAACTAACAGAGATTCTGATGAAAGTTCAAACTAGGCATGATCCTTGGCAGACCATCTTGTATCATCAGAAAGTGACCTGGATTGGCAAGATCATACTGGAAATATCACTGATTTTAGACAGTTTCAACGGTGAGAAAAAAAGGAAAAAAAAAAAAAAAAAAGACAGTACATATTATTGAGGTACGACCACCTTTCGTGCTGGCACGATGATTCTGGATGTTGAACTGTAAGCAGAGAGACAAGGTTTTTCAATGAGAAGATAAAGGTACCAAGTTGTTTTAAACTCGAACTTACTGTAGAGATACAGCATCAAAGATTATGTATTATTTCTTGAAGTATAAAATAGTGTTTTTCTTTGTCATACTTAGACTTGCAGACAAAAATTCGAATTTTATTTTTTATTTTTTTGAAAGGGAAGAGATTATTTTTCACTGGTTAGTGTGGGGTTCTGACAAAGAGAGCAATCTGGTTGTGCTGTTGACCTTGTAATAGTAGTTTATTGTCTGAGTTTAGTGGGATTAATGAACATTTAACATTCTTGTTGATCTTTTGGTATTTGGATTTGATAAGATGTTGTAGTTCCTTAATTCTGTATTAGGACAGTTTGTTAACAAGCAAAAATGTTGATCTTCTTTGTACAGAAAGGCTACAAGTTGGCACATAAGTCTTTTTTTTTTTTGGGCAGTGAAAATTGTCAAACCTTGTGCTTCAAATAATTATTCAACTCAGGTATTTATTCTTTTCTTTCTCTAGAAAAGATAGACAGGCTTAATTTCGCATATAATTTTGCTACTGATTATAAATGTGAAGTTGACTATAAATCTGACAAGTCTCGTGGAGTGTCACCATAAGAACTTTTCCATCAAGTCACGTCTGGTATGAGCTGTTTTAACAACAATCACATCACCACAAACCTATTAAGGGATAATTATCTCAATACCCCTTCAAATTTTGCGTAATTACAAAAACAATCATTGTAATTTGAAAAATTATAATAGCCCTTTGAAAAATTATTTGCCCAATTGCAATGTTCTTGGATTGTGTGTAACTTAACAAATTAAAAAAAATATTTTTATAATTAGATCAAAACTTATATGTTGTTGAGACAATTATCCCATCTATTAAAAGAGCAAATTCTTCCGCCAAATTACTACAAAATCCCATTGAAGTATCAATATTAGATTTCGTTTTTCCTCTCTCATTTTCCTATTCCTTCTTGTTAACGTGGAACACAAGTTGATCTGCAACCTAAGTTTATGCAGCTTGATCCAATACATCACATGAATTTCCCATCAATCAAGGTGCTGAAATTTCAAGAAGGAACCAAAGGGGCAAATTGTAGAAGAGCAATCAAATCAAGACTCACCATGTTGAACACAAACCATGTAGAATTCTCTGTTTTCTCATTAGCTTCACTAGCATACACCCCCCAAAACAAGAAAACATAGAAGCATTCCAAAGACCTTAGCATGCATGATAAAGCAACCATGAATACACTCCACTTTAATCTTCAGACATTTACTATCAAATAGGAAAATATAGTAGAAGATATTGGAGTTTGATCAGGCATGATCAACATTTTCCTGATTTCCAGTCCATGATTGCTGAAAGGAAGGTATAATTTGGTATGAAGCTTTTATTAATCATAGGCAAGTTTTGTCACTGGAGATGTATCATTCTCCTCAAGCCATTCTTCTATTGCCCTCCGGTCATATGAATACCCATCCGCGGCAACATAAGGATCATTCATTACATCCTGTACCAAGAAATTCGAGCAACATAACCATCATTCAAACAAAAAATGTCGTCTGGTTAAAGCATATATGTGATGCTCTTTTCTTCTAGAACTAGTAAAAATTGTCATTTCTTTTAGAAGCAAGAAACTTTCGCATACCTTGAGTATTGGGCATATGAAATGGTTAGGAGGAACTATTGGACCAGCGGCTGCCAAATCATGAGCCTTATCTGCAACCATTCTTAACCTGTCCAATGCAGGGAGAATTTGAGTTTTCAAATCAGGTCTGTCTCTATGGTGAAGCTCTATGCACCTCAATGCCAGGATAGCCAGCTCCTTTGTCTCTTCTATAGGCCAGTTACCAGCCTCTGCATCCAGTATCTGAGCCAAACGATCATCATCGATGGCCATTTCCACTGTCCAAGCCAGTGCTATAGCAGGTTCGGCAGTCAGCAACTGCAGAACCACTACTCCGAATGCATAAACATCAGACTTGGGAGAAACCAGGCCCGTCCTTAGGTATTCGGGATCAATGTTTCTTTGTATAATGTTGTCATATTATATGTTTCTGAATAAAGCGTTGTCGATAGTCCAACGTCCCCAATTTTGCTCACGAAGTTGTGGTCAAGAAGTATGTTCGCTGGTTTGAGATCACGATGGATGATTGGTTTTGGCTTGTAGTTGTGAAGAAAGATAAGGGCGGAGGCTACTTCATGAGCAATTCGGTATCTGTCAAACCATGGAATTGGAGGTGTATTGTTTTTCCTAAACAATCTCTCCTCTAGGCTTCCGTTTTCCATATACTCGTATACAAGGCAACCATGGTCAGGACACGCCCCAAGAAGAGTTAGCAAGTTTGGATGAAAAATTTTACTCAAGATCTCAAGCTGAAAATCAGAAAGCACCTAAGTTAAATCTGTTATATGTAACTCCAGTTGCTTATACCTGATCAATTTTAATAGCATTTCCTCTTACCTCTTGCTGAAATTGTTTGGTTCTATTAGCTACCATGGAGTGAAGTATTTTCACAGCTGCAGTTGTATGACGGAGAGTACACTTGTAGACCGTTCCATTTGATCCCATTCCAACTCGAAGGTCACCGGAAAACGATAAAGTTGCAGATACAATTTCGTCCCATGTAAATTCCTGGTAATGATGCACCGGATCAGTTAAAGAATTAGCGAGTTTCTCTTTTGCCTTAGCATCTCGGATGGCTTTCTTTTCTGCTGCTGTTCTTAGTGCTGCTTCCTTTTCCTCGCATTTATTTACATATTCAGCTTCTCTTTTTGCAGCTTCACATCTGGCCTTTTCTTGTTTGGCTAACTCTTTGGCTTCTATTATTCTCAGGCTTATCTCCTTGAGCTTCACGGTTTCCTCTAATCGCTGCCCGTGAAGATCATTTAGCTGAAGGAAGGAATCATTCTATATGAGGTTCAAGAAAACTGTTTCTGTCAACTATCACACTAACAAATAATCTAGATTCAAGATCTTGATCGTGAAATGGTTCTGATTGTTGACCAAAATAAAAAAGATTACAGAATTATGAGTTCATGATGAAGAGGAAAACTGAGTTCTCAGAAAGTTACTATGTCTCTAACTAATGCTTTATGCATTACTTCAATTGTAAATGATGACTTCAGACATGACAGGATTTAGCTACGTGATAAACTTGAACACATATAATCTGGTACACATTTCATCCGCAGAAACACCTGGTAACGAAACGATGAGAATTTGTGAAGTACAAAATAGTACCCTTCGAGAAGCATCTATGGCCTCATTTCTTGTTTTTGCATACATTTGCTGTACATGTCTCAGTTCCATTCTTAATTGTTCTAGCTCGCAGCTTATATCAACCTGAAAAAGTCGATATCATAAAGAAGAAATGTACTCGTTACGTTATCCTAATTGAGAAAACATAAAATTGTTACCTGACTTCCGGATGAAAAAACTGTATTTAAGCTGGACGATTGATCGGTTGTCCAAGAGTGACCGTCAGTTCTGAAACTAGACTCCTTGCTCTTCTGATCGGTAATATCCGAGCTACTGGTGGTGGAAATTCCATCATCGTCCCCTTCTGCTATATGGTAAGACAAATTTCTAGCCTCGCTGAACTTTTTCTAATGTCAGTGATACCATGGTTCACAGTTGAAACAGGCTGAAACTGCTTCATTGGTGAAGGAGGATATGAAGTGGTTGAATCTTTCCCAGTCCACTCTAGAAAACATTAAGCTAAAAGAATTAAAGAGTGAATTTATTCTTTCTAAGAACTTCAGACAAAACCTATACCTGGTTGTGAGTTGATTGTACTGGTTGAAGAATAATTGCTTTTGTGCATATCAATGGTGTCATCTCTAGTGACAGGAACTGCCTCTGGATCAGAAAGGCGAACTGATGACAATTTTCCTTTCGAAACAGGATATATCATGCAAAAGCTTGGGCAGCATTCTGAGATATTTGAGGACAGATTTTGTCCCTTAAGCCATCCAATACAAACTGTTCTATTTATCAGAGGTGACCTAACGGCAAATATGTAATAACATAGACAATATCACACACACGACATTCAGGATCTCAGTAACTTGGAGCTTGTAATCTACAAAGGCACACGGTACTTGTGGTTACCTTGAAAACATACCACCCTTAGATGAGGCTCCAATGACAAGCTTGTTAATATTGAATTTAGCAATCTGCTTGGCTATTGCATTTGCTATATCATCTGACTCAATCTGCACAACTTCTACTTGAACCTACATTAGCAACCAAACAATAAGTCTAGAAACCGTACTAATGGGCTTTTAGCCGTGCTTCTAAAAGTGGATATAGTTCAACAAAACCTTTCTCCTGCTGCACCACATCTTGTAAGGAAGAAGCTTTTCGCTTGTTTGCCATTCCAATTCCTTCCTGTAAGCAGCAGCAACATTGTCTCTTACTTGTGAAATTGGCAATCCATTTCCCACTGTAAATATCAAAATTCTTATGCATAAGAAACTAGAATCCACGATCCGCTTTAGAAGTATAATAAAACTGTAAATGACAGAACTTACGGGGTGTTGGGACGACACTGATCACAGGGAAAACATGTATCAACTTGAAGCAGACTTGTTCAGGGCCTCCTTCTGGAATTAACTTTTCGAAAGCCCATTTAATCAAATATTTGCTCTTCTTGCTGCCATTTATAGCTATTGCAACAACAGAAGATATTCTTGAGGGCCTCAATGCAATTACACCATCTGCATTAGGCGTATTTTTGTTTCCCATGTCTCTGATCCTTCTCCGGAAACAGAATGTTCTGTAACAAGACTTAACTGAAATTTTCACGTGATACATAAGAATAAATTGTAGAATGATGGAATGTGCCTATACATTAGTTAAATACTATAACAATAATTTGCTAGGCTGCTTCTCTAGTATTTTGACTTTGTGAGTCAGAATAGTTAATCTATTGCTGCTTATCATTTATTTAGTGCATAATCTAAGTCTGATCCCTACTTAGTTGCTTACATGTTCTCCAGCCTGTCAGAAACTTACAACTTTATTAAGGTTTCTTTTGAGTATATTCTATGAAACCTTAACCTCCCAAAGAAACTTTGGACTTCCTAGAATCATGCCATCTACAATTTTGTGAAGCATGCTTAAGGCCTATATAAAATATGAATGGAGACAAAAGTCAAAATAAATAAAAAAATAAAAACCAGTGTTGTTACTTCAAATGTACATGGCCAAAGAAAAATATCTGTATCTTTAATTTCACTCCAAAGATTTATACAAATCGATGACTATAAGATAGAACAACAAGAGCATGTTTACACAATAACACCATTTCTAAACAATTCCATACCTACACTTGCAATTCAAAGGACCAAAAATACAAGAAATACAATCCTCACTCTTCTCTATTTGTAGCTTATGGGCTAAAGATGTTTGTTCTATTACTACTCTCTCTGTACTTCATACATTTGGAAGCATCTAAGACTATAACTCGCAATTACAGAAGTCGGAAAATTCAGCGAGACAACCATAACAGAAGGTGTCAATTTATGTTCCTTTTCCAGACTTCCATTCCACAATTTCAGACAGAAGGGCATAATTAGGTACTAAACATTTATGTGGCAAAGGTAAGTCAGTAATAGGAGACGTCTCTGTCTCCTCGAGCCATCCTTCTATTGCCCTCCTTTCGTACGTATAGCCGTCTGCAGCAACACATGGGTCTGTCATTACCTCCTGCAACACAGAAGAAGTTTGTAAGAGTGGTTTTTTAATTATTAAGAATCAGACATACTATGATGTAAGGAAACTAAGATGGCTCCTAACGAATTCATGCTAATGTCACAAAATGAGTAGTCACTCGACAACGAAAGAATGATCAACATCAAGTAAGGAAGAAAATATGCTTACATTGAGAATGGGGCATGTAAAGTGTTTAGGAGCTGCTGGAGGAGAATGTAATGCCAAATTTCGAGCATTTTCGGCTAGCTCTTTCATTTTCTCCAAAACAGGTAGAATGCGGTTTTCCAGATCAGGTCTATCGATCCGTCTAAGTTCCGTGCATTTTAATGCCATGAGAGCCAAATCCATTGCTTCTTCAATCGGCCATGCACCACCCTCTGGATCGAGTACCTCCATCAAACGATCATTAGCCACTGCAAGTTCCACATTATGAGCTAGTGCAATTGCCGGTTTTGCCGTCAGCAATTGCAAAACAACCATCCCGAAGGCATAAACATCGGACTTAGCGGAGACGACTCCTGATCTTTGGTACTCTGGGTCGATATAGCATAGCGTACCAACTGGAGCAGTGTCCTTGTATGCGGAAGATAATGAAAGATAGTCTTCATTAACCATTGTTGAAAGTCCAACATCTCCAATTTTACTCACATAATTACGACCGAGCAATATGTTTGCTGGCTTTAGATCACGGTGTATAATGGCTTTTGGCTTTGAGTTGTGTAGGAAGACGAGGGCCGAAGCTACCTCCCAGGCAATTCGGAACCGATCAAACCATAGAAGCGGAGGAGTATTATTTTTCCTCATTAGTCTATCTTCGAGGCTACCATTTTCCATGAACTCGTATACTAGGCAACTTTGGTCAGGACAAGCGCCTAGAAGAATCAGCAAGTGCGGATGACGAATTTTGCTCAATATTTCCAGCTATAGATAAACAAATATTCAGAACTTTTAAAATCTGGATTAAGTTAATGTGCTCAAGGAAACAATACGTATCCAATTGAGTAAAGAATGGCATACCTCCTGCTGAAATTGCCTACTTCTGTTTGCTTCCTTAGCATGGAGAATTTTCACAGCTGCAGTTGTATGCTGAAAGCTGCATTTATATACAGTTCCATGTGCTCCCGTTCCGATTTTAAGGTTGTCAGAAAATGATGACATTGCAGATATGATTTCTTCCCATGTAAAGAGACGGTACTGATAAAAAGAGCCATTGAAGACGCTTTCAAGTCTTTCCTTCTCTTTGGTTTGGCGTGATGCTCTTATCTCTGCTTCTTTTCTTTCTGCAGCTTCTCTTTCAGCACTTTCCTTCACTAATCCAGCTTCTATTTTAGCAGCTTCATGTCTCCTTATCTCCTGTCTGGCCAACTCTTCGGCTTCTTGCTCCTTAAAACTAATCTGTTTGAGATTAATTTCCTCATCTAGACGACGTTTCTGAAGTTCATTTAACTGATCCAGAACAAGAAAATGAACATCATATGTCATAAAGAAAATAACACGACTCTTATGTAGCATCATTAGTTATATGGGCAATATATACCTTCCTAGAAGCATGAATAGCCTCGCCCTGGGCCACTGCATACATTCCTCGAATATGTCTCAGTTCAATTCTCAATTTTTCCAGCTCAAAATCGATATTGGCCTGCAAAAAGGATTGAAGTTACAAAGCTACTCCATATACTAGAAAGTAAACTGTTGAAATATTACAGAAAACAATACCGGAGTCTCAGTCGAGGCACCAGAAGTTGAAGCTTCATTAAATGAAGGATTATGTGCTACTGAGCTCGTGAAGCTAGAGGCATAGCTAGTTGTGTCATTTCGATTGCCATAACTCATTTGGACAGTATCAACAGATATATTTCTAGAATGCACGATTCCACTCAAAGGCATTTTTTTGTCAAAAAGGGTCTGGTTTATAGTTGAAAGAGCCTGTAAACGCTGCACTGGTAGCGAATCTGAACGAAAACGAGAGAATGACCCAATTGAGCCGTGGTCTGTCCAATCTAACAAGACATAAATGGAAAGGAATAGATTACTTTCTCTTCACAGACTTGATTCATTACAAAGTAGGAGTGATTTTAACTAGAAAGCCAAAGCTTTAGGCACCTGTTTGGGAGCCGGCAATATAGCTTGAAGAATTATCAGTAGAACAACTTGTGTCGCTACTGTCATCTTTACAGCATTCATTTGTTTCTGAATCTGACGGCCGCAGTGATGATAGTTTTCCTTTAGAAACAGCATATACAGTGCAGAAAGTCGGACAGGACTCTGATATTTGCGATGACATTGTGCGAGACCTTAGCATATAATGAGGTAATCATGTCAGGCACAAACGGTGTTGCTTTATTGTACTTTAGAAAACTGTAATATATATAAAGTGCAAGAAAAGCAACTGAAACACTGAATCACCAGTCGATTTTTTGCATTACCTTGAGAAAATTCTGCGAGACGAAGCACCAATAACAAGTTTAGTACTCTTATGTTTGCGAATATCACTCGCTATTCCAGTTACCACATCATCTGACTCAATCTGTACAATTTCCACTTGAACCTGTGTGTGAAGTAATAAAATAAGTAACTTGACAAAACAAAGGCAATAAATCCTTCAAGAACCCACTTAAGAGGGTGTTTGGGTGAGTTTATAAGCTCCTTAAAATGTTTAAGATCTTAACATGTTCGTTCAACTTTAGCCATATTATTACAAACCTGTCACTACTAACATCTTATAAGCTCACATCTTATTTTGTCCAAACACTTCAACAATTCATTTTTAAAATAAGATCTAATATCTTTTAAGTTCCAAAAACATCTTATAAGATGTAAGATATTATAAGATATTCCAATTAAGCACCCTCAAAATTACCTTTCTTTGAGTACACATCATTTTGTAAGGAAGAAGTTTTTCAGTTACTTGCCACTCCACTTCCTTTCTGAATGCAGCTGCTATGTCCTCTCGTACTTGAGAAATAGGAATATAATTTCCCACTGTAACCAGCACGAAACCATATATTCATATCCATAATCCATAATTGCCAAGCAAACACGCTAATCAACCTTTCGAGGAACAACAAACTTACTAGGAGTTGGAATTCTAGATATCACCGGGCGAACATGGAGCAACTTGAAGTAGACTACTCCTTCGGGAACAAATTTTTCCAAAGCCCATTTCAGAACATGTTTGCTTTTCTTACTTCCAGTTATAGCCACTGCAGCAACTAAATTTGCCGGCGGTAGCAGTTCATCCAAGCCTTCTACTTTGTTCATACTTTTCTGTTCCATATTTTTGTATCAATTCTATAATTTCACACAATCCACAATCCGCAAAAGCATAAAATCCAAAATTTGATGTTTTATGTACATATCTATTACAACAAACGAAACAAGCCAATCTAAATTCATGTTCTGCTCAGATTTTCATGTAGTAAATCCTCCTCCCACATCTTTCCATTGTTCAATCAAGACAAAGAAAGCTAAAAACAGAAAAGAAGATTCAGACGTTCACAACAGTCAAAAATCAAGAAAACATGAACTTTTGTGCAAAGAGGGTCGAGCTACAAGACAGAGAGCTAAAGACAGAGACGCCTTTTCTTGAAAAAATCTTATAATAATTCTTGAAAACCACAAAAGATGTGTCTTAAAGAACAACCTCAGACAAACAAAATCACATACCAGGCGTTTTGCTACCTCAAGCGGTGAACTCCGTTGAACCCATTTGAATATTCAAGCATAAAGACTCATCTTTGTTACCATTCTAGTAAAATAAAGAAGAAACGCAAATCTTCTAATTCTTGAAAACCAGAAAAGATATGTCTTAAAGAACAATCTCAAATAAAATCAAAGACAGCCAAGCGGTTTTTCTTCCTCAAGTGGTGAACTCCGTTGAACGCATTTGGTATATTCCAGCACAAAGATTTGTCTTTGTCAACGTTCGAGTAAATTAAGAAAAAAATTAGCAAGAATGTAATTTTTACCCACATTTAAGGTTTGGATAACTTGTGGGAAGTAGGTTAACTGTTTGCGAGGCACAATATGTCATATGTCCACATGCGTCAGCCTTCCACATTTTGGACCAAAACAAAACAGTGCCGTGATACGTTCACCCTTCCTCCTCTGACAAGACAATCATCATGTTAATAATTAATGATGTTTATACCCTTCTGATCTTTCTTTCAATACGCATGTAATGTGCCAAGATAATCTGTTTCATAATAATTTGCCGTATAACAATATTTACGTTTCAAAAGTCAAACATTGAACTTTTGTGAATTGGAACAGTCTCAGAGGTCGGGTTCTTGCTGTTTTAGTCTTTCTATATGATTTATGTACTTTTCACGCGACATGGAAATTGTATGGGTCATCTATATAATAATAGAATTGTGGGGCCTGTCATTTATGTTAGTACTATTTTAATTCCACTTAAGTAAGATAATAAGATTATATTTCATAAGAAAAATATTTCAAACAGATTAAATTGCAACTAGAAATATAATTATGTATTTTTGCTAATGACTAATTATTTACTTATTTATTATCAATTTTTTTTATTTTTTTGAACAAATATTCATATTTGTTTTTTGACTTGGACGTGTTTGAAAGTCCCAAGATAGATATGGTGGTGCTAGTTTCATATATATATATATATGTATATATATGATGAGAAGAATGCAGGTATATTCAGTGGAATATTCTCTAATGATAATTAATAAGATGGAGTCTTCATAACTCAAAGGATTTAAAGATTCAAGTCTTTTTTTTTTTTTACCGAATAGTAGACTTTGGCATTTGTGTCATTAGTTGCTGTATTTGATCTTGATTTCAATTGTAGTTAATTTATGGATGTATCAATTGAATGTATCGAGTTTTAATGATGATGATGATGATGATGTAATCAGTAGAATGTCATCAAACTAAATTTGAAATGTTAATTAATTGTTGATGCAAGTTAATCATACATATCAAGCCGGAATAAAAGCAAAAGAATTAATGATCCATGCTAATATATATTGATCAAAACAATTACACTTTTTAGAAAAATCTTATAAATAATGAAATATAATTAATTAAACTACTTTGGATCATACAAATAAACAAAATAATAACTAGTATCCCTACAAAAAAATTTTCTTCCTTTTTTGATGAATAAAAAAGTTTAATATGCATGAGTGACAAGAAATTATATAATAATGTGAAGTTGTCACTAATAATATATAACGTGAAAATAACTTTTATTTTGTCACTAATAATATATTGTAAGTGAAAATATTTTTACTTGTTTTGTCACAAATAGCTTAGTATTGGTAAAAACTAGAGTTTTAAATTATCACATAAACATTTAGTGATATATATATATATATATAATAACAATCCAGTGACAACATAATTGTTACTATAATTTCGTGGCAAGATTCTTATTATTGCTAAGTTCTCACTCTACATCTATTAGCAATTCCCACACGACAATTTAATTAGCAAAATTTTTGTTTCAAGAAGACTTTGAATTTTGGCATAATGATGTTCCTAGTCTCTCCTCATAGCCGTGTACATGAGATTGACACTGTTGAATACAAACAATTTTTTATCCTAAAGTTAAAATCAGCTGTCATAACCTGCATGTAGAGACGTAATGATTATATGACAAAGGTAAGTGTTAATAATTATTCATTTATCGAAATTCCAATTTTCTTGGCGTTATGCAATTTGGTTTATTATACACATTACTCATTTTATGAAATTATGTTTATTCTAATTCCATGAGTTAATATACACAAAAAAACACAAATACATATATATATATATATATTTATATATTAATATACTCAAAATTTTTAACTATAAAATTCAGACACTTCTTGCATATAGTTGTCATATTTTAAATTTCATTATGCAAGCTAATTATATAAAGGTGGATGGAAAAAATTAAGAATAACAATTATTGGCACAGGTGATTAATATGTGTCATGTTATCTAATTAAACACATATGTTAAACTACACAATGAATCCATAATTAAATATCCATTACAATATTAATATTTTATTTTATATGAAAATATTTCCATTCAATTTTAGGTGACGTGACATATTTCAACTTGGGTGTTGAGTCCAACGTGAACATTTGACTTGCCTGCCAACTCATTAAATGTAGTCTTTGTCTATCTGGTTTTTTTTTTGGACGATATGCCGAAGACCAACACTTGGTGACAAGTCTTCGTGTACTGTGTAACACGAAAGTTGAACGCGTTAGGCACGAACTCACGTTCTCCCTCAACTTCCATAACAAGAACGCAGAACATACTGCGGTGATGCTTGATAAAATGTTTGGCTCAAATAATACAATTTGATGTGTTGGATATTAGAGTAGATTAAAATGTTAATTTGATGTTTGGCAGGAGAGATTTGTTGGTCCAATGACGAATCCTCTTGGATCTTGTATCATGTTTGACATGAGAGATTAGATGACAATGCAAATGCAATTTACAGATATGTTATTCTTTTCCCATTTGTTTCTAGTTTTTTTTCCTTTTTTTTTTTTTATGAGGGCCCATTTACGTTGGAATTGATGACCTTCATCGCTCCCCATCCCAAATACGCGGTTCTTCACCATCAATAATTTTTTTTTTAGTAATAAGTAATTGTTAATAATGAAAATTAATATCGATGAATTTGATTATATAATTATATATAAATGAAAATTATATATGATTTTCAATGAAGTAATTATATTATATATTAAAAAATTGATTGCTCTTAATAGTGCATAAAAAATATTCTTTTGGAACTTTTTTGTCAAGTATTAAGTATTTAAGTTTTCCTTTGTACCTATAAGTTAATTTTCATATTGACAGACATGAACTGGGAAAGAAAAGCTCTAAATTAGAGATAACTGAAATCTACTTACGTTTATACCAATGCCAATAAAAATAATCATTAGACGTTATATAATTCTCGAAAAATATTCCACACTAACTCACAAATTTTATTAACAACAATAACTTGAAATATAGTCCGGACAAAGCTGACATAACTAGCCAAGATATTGTAAATCAGGACCACATGCAGAACACTTTTTTCCAGTCAAAGTATAACGGTGAAAAAGTTGAAACATGTGAAACAACAGATGTAAAAGAATTGAAGGAGCATAACAACCAGATTAAAGCATAAATAAATCGGTAACAACCGGATTAAAACATAAATAATTCACAGGTTAATGCAAAATTTCGTCGTATGTTATGTATTGCAGCCGAATAGTTGACACCTTGTAACAAATTTCACGAATATATATATATATATATATAGGCCTTGTTTGATATCATAGATTAACCAAGATTAGGCCCTTAATCTTTAACAATATTGCATTTGATGGGGAAAATTAAGGTGATGGGCCGGCCCGGCACTAGCTCTGGGCCTGCCGCTGTTCATAAAATTAGGCTGTATTATTAATCTCATGTGGGGGTGAGATTGAGGGATAACTGTTATTGGAGATTGTGATATAAAATTACCTTTCCACCCTCGGTTTGATAATTTTTTAATTTACAAATATAATTTCATTAAAATTGAATATAATATAATTTATAATTTAATTTAATACTTTTTTTGGTATTTTAAATTATCTTAAATCTCAACGTCCTAGTTCCTAAATATAATTTTAATTTGATTTAATTTAATTTATAAATATAATTTAATTTAGATATCATTTCTAATTCAATTTATCACTCTTTGAGTATTTAATTATTTTAAATTATCTCAATTGATCTCCTAATTTACAAATATAATATTAGATTAATTTAATATAATTTATTAATTTAATTATCATTTATCATTTAATTTAATCCCTTTTTTGGTATTTTAAATTATTTGTCAATTATAAATAATTAATCATAATTTACAAAAAATAATTAAAAATAAGTTATTAATATTTATTTTCACCTTTCATGCGCAAGACATGGCTCAAATTTACCTAAGAAATGGCGTATGACAGTCTGTAATTTACTTAAAGGGCCCATCACAATGTTGCCATGGCTTATGTTTTTGCATGTCATGGCCTCATATGTAAATAAATTCAGAAAAAAAAATTAATAAATAATAATTCAAGGACATAATAGTAATTGCAAGGCTCAATCCAATATAAATTTGGATATCAAACATAGAATTAACACTTTGACCAATTTATGAATCTAACATAATCTTGCATTTGAAATGCAAGATTAAGTTATACAATCTCGCTCAATCTACAATTTAATCTTCTTTGGGTCAACAAACCTCTATTATTAATCGAGGTATCAAACAAGGCCATATATATATACACGGCACACAACAAAAAATCAAATGGGGTGTTACATCCCAAGATCGAACCCCATAATCTCATATCTGAACAGAAAAAAAGTTTCAAGGAAAAAAAGGGTGTCATAGCCCCAAACAAATTACAACTCAATAGAAAAGGAGTGAGATCTTACCAACTTCAATTAAGAGATCAATTTGAGCAAAAAAGAGAATAACGTAACTGGTGAATGTGTCAATGATGTTGCCGGTGCTTGCATGAGGGGTTATGGAAAAATGGGTTGAATCTAATTTTTAAGAGAGAAGATAGCAGAAGATTCAATTTCCGTGTTTGATATAGGAGGAATGGCGGTGGCTGGACTTTGTAGGGAAGAAGTGTGGAGAGGTTTTTCATTCCATTCATTTTACCTAGGGTCTCATACTCTTACCATAAGAAAATAGATAAATTCACATTTGGGACAAGAGAGCATCTGCATTATTTCGACCACCTTCACTCTCACTAAATTAGGGATAGATTGTCTTGGGGACCATGGTAACTACTGTGGCGGAAAGACCCTCTCCCAAAATTGACTTGCTAGAATTATAATGCTGCATCTATTCCACAATGATCTAAAGTTGTTGTTGAATCATTCTTTGGGTACTTCTTATAGATTATATAGTAAGGTCCACAATGTTGCTCACACAACTGTCATACTCTCAAACTCATTCTAAGAATGTTGTTCACTCACAAGCCACAAAGTCCTCACTTCAACCAGCAAAATTTCATGTTTCCGTTCAGCTTCTTACACCATCAGAGTGGTACAAATACGTCATGGACTAACTGAGAAGAAGTACTTACAGAATAATGGGAGGAGGTCAAAAAAGAAAGAAAAGAGATGAGAAAATGAAAGGTGTTACATGATGCATGCCAGACAAAACAACATATACCCACATTATGAGTTTAAGCATTGATGAATAAGGACAACAGATTCCACTTTTATATATTTGCTAGATAACACAACGCAGGTCATTTAATGGTTGGCTATTGTTGTGGGCCATTTCAATTGCCTTTTCTTGGCAGTAGTTTGATTCTTCTTTTTGTACACTCACAATTAGGTTTCCCTCAATGTTATCCTTTGTCTCTTTCATTTCGTAATTGGAAAAGCAAAATCTAGTGCAGCTGTTGTGATGTTATTTTGGTACTTTCTCATCAGATGGGTGGCGCTTAAATTTCTTTTGGCTATTAGCATCATGACATTAACCTTTCAATTTCTTGCTCCAAGAACTTGCAAAGTTCAAAGTCTTTGTTTGCGCCACTAAGGAAAATCCTTATATATGAAGAATACTAGGTTCTAATTCTAATCATCTCATTATATTATAGTTTTTATATAAGGGTGCATTTAATAGGGTATGTGGCCAATCTCACAGAGATTGGTCCAGATGCAATTAGCTTAGATTGATAGATTTCATCCCATGTTTGATTCAAACGATTAAGTGTGAGATTATCAAATGTCACAATCTTGATTAGAATGTTTGATATGGGATGCAATATAGGATTAGGTGTGGCATTTGCTTTATTGTTATCTCATCAATTTTTTTTAAAAAAAGTTTTATTTTTAGCCTTGCAATTGGTTGGATAATTTTCTGCTTCAACTGTGAATGTTTTGGCAACGGTTATGAGTAGTGATTTTACACCTTGAAAACTACTATTCCTCTTCAAAATTTGTGTATATTTGTTGCAATCAAGGGCTTAAAAATAGTAGTATTTGGCTAAGTATCCCAAAGTGTGAAATAAGTTTTGTAGGTGACTATTCCCGCAATTAAAAGTCCTTGTTGCATTCATAAGTAACTATTAAATTCAATTCGTTGTTATGTAACTTGAGTTAATGTACATCATAATCAACAAATTAAACCTTTATTCCTCATATTTTTAGGAATGATGCCAAATTCAAACCATATATCTTTCTCCTAGCTTCTCGATGTGCAGTCTGATTTGAGTTCTTCGAATTGTTTCTTAAAGTTGATCCCATCCTCAGGAGAAAAGAAACTACCTCCTTCTACCCTCCAAGGTCATCATACATCAACAAAGACTCATCAATTTCACTCTTGCTTACGCAAAGGTATGCATGAGTGGTTATCTTAACATGGATGTAATGAGTTAACCTTGTATGAATATCGACACAACAAATTTCTCGTAATAACATAATAAGATACTGTTTCTTTCATAGTTTTCAAAAAAATGCCACATCATAGCCCTGACCCCCAACCCACCACGAATGAATAAACAACTGACAAAGAGTTGTGTAGGAAAAATAGTTCGAATGAGCTATTTTGTAAATTTTGGCTCCATTCGGCATGGGTATGGAAAGATTATTAACAAAAGTTACACCCCACTCTCGTAGATTACAAAGGTCCTAAGAATGATAAAGCATAAATGTTTGTAGCATATCAACTTCACCTCTTCTCATCATGTTACTGGATTGGAAAGGCCAAAAGAAGATAGAGATACATGTACACCTCCATTCCAATCAAATTCATTGCAAGTAGTTGAACAATTTTGCCTTCACTCTCTAAAATAAAACATAAGCAAAGCTGAAATAGTGGCTCAAAGAGGAAATATCTTTATGATTAAAACAATCTTAAACATTAATGTGTTACAATATTTTACAAGTCTAGATAACTTAATGCATTCAAGTTTCAACTTATGTTCCAACTGCCAACAGCTACACATTTCTCTGTTCCTAATCAATGTCCCATGAGGTTTTTGCAAGAAACTCCCTCTCGTTATGTCTAATTGGAAAATCATATTGGGTTAGTGTCCCAACAAGCCAATTAAATTGGCCCATAAACTCCTTCTATTGTGATACAATCTTATTTCATCAACATGTCTTTATTTAGCCACCTTGATCTTATGTGTTTTTTTATTTCTATGAATGCATTCGGAAAAAGTCCCCAAGATAACATTAGACCACGGGACCTGGTAATGCATAATTTGGTAATTATGAAACAAGTCTCTATGGTTATGATCTTAAAATATTCCAAGGCATAGAACTAAGACTCAAGGACATCTTAAATTCGAATAGACTTGTGTTGGCAATGCATACACCAAAGAGTTGGAATTTGCCTTATTCCATAGGTAAAAGATATATTGACATTAGTGCACAACTACACATTAATGGGTGCTTGTTAGAGAACAAGTTCACTGGAGGCTCAATTAGAAAAATCCATAAGATAGCTGGAGTAGCTTGTTGGCAATGAAATTTTCTCTTGCTTACGATAGTGTATATAATCAATTCTTTGACTTGAGATTCCATGGTTACCTTGTGTATAAGTATTTATGCTCTAATAAATAACTCAACTTTGTAATTGGTCATATGAGAAGTTTATTAGCTCATTTGACTTATGACACAAAGGTACGTGAGTTCCAACAAAAAATTCATTTGTACATCTCATAAAATGAGTTGATTTCCTATGATTTTCTATAATACTCAATTCTTAAAATCCTTACGCAATGTGAATTGATAATTTGAAAAGACAGTTTTAAAGATGAGGTCAAAACGAATCGATCATTAAAAATGGAATCATAATTATTGAGGTTATTAAGGTGCTGAAAAATATTTTAACCATAGACCATAATCAGGAAATAGAAAATAGAAGAATCATATTTACATGAAACTCGTAAGTGAATGAGTTCATTCTAAAATTAATTCATCCAATTTCTTGAGCTCCAGACTGACGTGAAGCTAGAATGTTGTTCATTGAGAAAGGGTACTCTTGAAATTAATAGAGATTAATTCAAAAGTACTTAATTAAAAAAGTTTAATTAATCGAAATATTTATATTCATTAATTATATAGCAATTGGATGTGGACACATGTCTAATAATTGGTGAACCCAAAGAGTCATATACAAAAGCCTGTTGATTTTAATAGAGAAATTTGGAGGTAATCTAAGGTGTTAGATAATTAGTTGAGACTAAACTTGACTAATCCGATTAGTCAAATCTGCTAGATTATTTTATGGAGATAAAATTAATTGAATTAATTTAATGTGTTAAATTTACCCCAAAAATTTGATTAAATGTCAATTTAATTGTTTTATGACTAGTTTCATGAGGCCAAATTTTATAATCTTTTTTGACTAAAAATAATCTAATTAAATTAAGATGTTAATTGGATATTCTAAGTCAAAGTCAACTTGATAGGTCATATTGACCTATTTAAATTGAAGAGATGATTTAATTAGGATAAATAAGTTAATTTGATTAATTTGATTGACCTATTTGAATCAAAATCAATTTAAGAGGCCCATGAAAGAGATTTTGGATATAGACCTATTTAGAAAAGACCCAACTTAATAGCCAATTAATTTGATTTAATTAAATAGAAATTAAAATGTTACTAAGCAACATGTGGACCAATAGGAAACAAGTGAAGGTCTGGAAAGTATGGAAGTAGAGACCTTTAGAACCTTCCATCACCTAATGTCATGTGGCATTGACCACTTACCTAGTGGACCAGACACTCTCCCTTTGTCACACAAGTTTTTCAAAAATCTCCCTAAGAAAATTCTATAGTTAGTCTTCTCATATTATCCAACTTCTCTTCCAAGAAAGATTTCAATCTTGCTTTGATTTCCTTATTGAGTGTAAGACAGAAAGAGATGTGTGGAATATCATTGGAGATTTTCCACTTTAGAAATTTAGAGTGATCACCATCAAAAGTTGAAGTTTTGCAAATGTTGCAAATATTTGGGTGCTTGACTAAAAGTTTAGTGGATCAAGAAGTTAATTTGCTTTGGAGGTTTCTTTCACATCTTGGAGCTTTGAATTGACGAATTTGACCGTTGACCATTGACCGCTGACGTGAACAGTAGCGGGTGACAGAAAGTGACCAGCAACGACAGTGCCTGAAGTGGGCAAATCTGGATAATTGCCCAAACAGGAACAGGGTGGGTTGACAGGGATAGTGGTTGTATGAACAACTATAGGATTTTAATAGTAAAAAACATAAGTCGGCAGTTGGAAATTTTTGGCTCTAGATACCATAATAGAAGAGGAATTTCTATATTATTTTTGTTTGAGAAAACACTGTACATAAGAGGTATAAATAGGGTTATAATGTATAAGAAAAAAGGAAAAATATATCTTCCTAATATAACATGTATATCTGCCTAACATAACAATGAACCTAAACACAAATACAAAGGACATATTTATCACATGTTTATACTCAACAATTTGTATCCGACATTGATCGAAATTTCTGCCTTCATTGAATCGATCCAATTTTGATTATATGACTAATCCTTGTGTACCATCCTTTAGATGGGATTGAATATGTCCGAATATATTCTGAAACTTCGTATTGTTGATTCGGACAATTGTCAAGATTTTTTCTATTAAAGTAAATTGATTGATCATGTCCGATTATTATTGAAATTTCATATTGTTTATTTTGGATAATCGTTATTGATTGATTGAAATCTATTGAATGAATGAAAGTTGGGCCCTGGAAATTTTTAGAGGGATTTGATTGTGTGCTAATGGGGTTGACGATCGAAACCCTTGAGAATTCCTGCACGTTGGGTAGACCGGAAGAACCCTGGAGGTAAGATTTCAAAAGAATACTCTAATGCTCGTGGTCGACCATACTATAGTGACTGTGCTTTAAGCATAAATGGCTCTCCTCGAATGACCGCTTGGGGAAGCAAAATGGAGAAATAAGGATTAAAGAATGTTAAATATTAAAGTTATAAGGGTGACAAATCCACCAAATATTTGTTTCAACCTTATATATTTGTTGACATGGTTATGATAAAATTTATAAGTTATTTGTTCGTGATGCCCGTTCTTACCGTTTCAATTCGATGTTTGTTATCACATTCATAGTTCGTACTCGTTATGCCTCTTGATCAATCTCGTACTCTTTGTCATATGTCATAAGTCTTGTTGGGTCAGTGGACTCATGATTCCATCATCTATCTTAATAGAAAATTGACTCCTGGAATCACCTGAAGCTTGGAGGACTTCATGATAAAGCTTCTAGGATTGATATATGTAATTTTTAATATATTTTGTTTAGTTAAAGCATGTTGGGATTTTGTACAAAGCTAGTTTGTATCTTTGGGCTTCAAGATAAAATGTTGAAATTTTTAGTTTGTATTGAAGCTACGCTTTGAAATTTAAGTATTGGAAATAGAATGAATTTTTTGTTATGAATTTTAGTTAGCCTCCTTTCGTTGAGTAATGTTTTGGACCTAAGGGCAAATGCTCTAGGATCCTAGGCCATTTCAGGTAGTATCAGAGTTTAGAATAAGAAACCTTGAAGGTTTAAACTTATAGTATTTTATCTTTTCGTTTCCTTTCTGCTACT
Organism: Handroanthus guayacan; assembly: GCA_014898755.1. Taxonomy (NCBI): domain Eukaryota; kingdom Viridiplantae; phylum Streptophyta; class Magnoliopsida; order Lamiales; family Bignoniaceae; genus Handroanthus; species Handroanthus guayacan. The sequence continues at coordinate 560,062 of JACFYI010003675.1, forward strand.
AACTTCGTTTGTTCTTGTTTGTGACGAAAGATGGATAAAGGGAAAAAGAAGTTAGCGGAGTGGACAAATTCCGAATCGGATCGCAGCTTAAGTAACAGCAACATTGAGCTGCTAAAGAAGCCAAGAATAACGAATTGGGATAGGGAAATGGAAATGAAGGAAGAAGAAATTAAGTATTGGAGAAACGTGTACGTGGATTTGCGCTTATTACATCAAGAATACGGGAAATGAGCTAGGACCGAGATAAAAAATATAGCGTCCGAGCACCGAGCCCAATGTGCGACTTTTAAAAGCATTGCAGCAAGCAACCAGTTATATTTTTACCAATGGCTTAGGGAGGTAAAAGCTCAACTTGAGGAAATTTCGGCGCAATTGTATGATACAACGTTTGGCATTAAAAAGAAGGCCCAAGAATGTATAGGTGGAGAAACTATACCAATATTTGAGCAAAGAAGGTCATGGTGGGGGTCGACGGCAGTTGGTGGTGTTGTGCCTACACCGAGGGCACCAACCCATGAGGCGGGAACGTCTAACGTGCCTAATAATGTTGATGATAGTGGCAATGGAAAGAATGATGAGGAAGAGCCGAAGGAAGAGGATTTTAGGGAGGATCCTTATCATGTGCTTGATGCTTGAGTTAGATGTGAAGTTTGTAAATATGGATGGTTGTGGGTTTTTGTATAGGATATATATATATATAAGTCTCCCTAGATAATGATTTGATTATAATGCCATTTTCTTTTTGTCTTTTGGAGATGGCCAAAAAATCATACGTATTTTGATCATGTAAGCAAGAAATTCTACTAATGAACAAACGAAATTCCTATAAGTGCCTCTTGACCTGAATTTTGGAATTTGACTGTCATATTCTTTACTCGTCCTTATACTCTTTATATGCATCCAAGAAACCATGAATTTTTATTAAGTCCCTTGTTACGAATTTCAGAATGATATGGCCTCAAGAGAAAACATTTCGCAAAATGAAACTACTAGAAAAAGATGAAGGCCTGAAGGGTATTATTTAAGAAATTACGAGCACCTGACACGCCTAATAATGTGAATAATGTCATACCCTGTCAAGAATCTCGTGAACCAATTCCCCCAACACGCAATGAACCCCGACTATAGCGTCCTGGGATCTCAAACTTTCCATCCTGAGACCGGCTACACCATCTGTGGGCAGGCGGACGTAAAGGATATATAAAATAAATTAACTAGACAAACATGGCAAAATACTCTTATACAAAGCTTTAGTTTTTATTTACATAACACAAGCTATACTATTACAACTTCTCAAACTAAACAAACTATTTTACATAAACTTTATACATATACGATTCTAGTGGTTATAACAACCTACTAGGATTTTTAATTTACAACCATACAAAATTCCATTGCTAAGCGTACATTGCCATTATATATTCCAAACGAAAGCATAAAACATGAACGTCTAGTTATAAGCTAACAGCTCCCAACTTATTCACCTACACAGAGTAAAATACTTAAATAAGTCCACTGACTTAGTAAGAATCATAGCCTTAAAATGGTAAGAAATAAAGAAATTCAACAAATGATAATAGAGACAAGAAGCTCGATAAAATGAAACGTGCTACATGATTGTGATTATTTTATAACAAGTACAAATGATTAGCTCAAAAAGAGTATAAACTAGTTAAAATTCAATAGCAATTCACACAATCGTATAGCAAAAGGGCAGAACGAGTATTTGGTGGATCTATCACCCTTATAACTCCAAATAAATATCAGCCTTATCCCTCCACAGGTCTCACACTTGAGTGGCCACTTAAGGTGGTGGCCCAATTTTGTAGTGTGACATAAATGTTGACGAGCAATGTGTCACATGCTAGTTCTTGGAAAACCTATCCCAGGCTTTCTCAGAACTACCTAAACGAGTAAGAGACCATTCAGGGGATCAACCGACGGCCCAACGCCGTCCAACATCCCTCTTGGGGTCTCCCAAGGGCCCATAACAAGGGTAACATTTCAATGGTTATGAGGGTAATAATAATTATCCGATTGAACATTTGAATATTCGCCGAAATAGCCAGAAATCATATATTCCAAGAGATTCATGGGTTACGAATGAGTGAGATTCTTGAACTAGAACCTAGGACATCAGATTTTAATTTGGATCATCCAAATAGTTTGAAATGACGTGGGATGTGAATTTTGAAGGATTCCCTTAAGGAAAATAGTTATGTTGGCCTAGTTCAAAATTCCTCTGTTATGGCAGTGAATTTTCCAACCATTTTAAAAATATATCCCATGGATTTAAAATTGGTGCTTTAGTTCTACAACTATCTAGACTCAACAAGTTTTGCAACGGCGGTTTTAGTTTGAAAATCCGACAAGCGGTTTATTAGTTATAAATTTTTAAAGTTAACCGATGGTTCTGCCGTAACCCCAAGGCAGTTTGACATGTTTGGCTTTAAAAAAATATTCTGAGAAGATTTCTCCATATATTTCAAAGATCCTTGAGTCTATCATTATCTACACTTAATAAGATTTCTAATAAATATTTTTAGGACCGATTTGGTAAAGGAAAGCTTGGGTTACAATGGTTTGAAAGTAGATGATGTGTTATGTTTCACTCTAGTGAGTCTCCTACTCCTCGGGAAACTTGGCAAGTCCGGTTTCAAAGGTGTTTTCGATCATTTTTCTCCATGTTTTTGCATGATTCTTGATTCTAACACTAACTACACTTGATAAGGTATGATCAAATGACATATTTTATGAAATTTTTGGATGTGAGGAGATCGAGTTTTAAACTTTTAAAGTTGAGCATATGGCTGAGGCCTCCTTTGTTTTAGTCAAAATGGCAGGTTAGGTTCAAATGGGTTTTTCTATCATTTCCTTCCTTGTTTTTGGGTGATTTTTGGTTCTAACAATATCTAGACTCGACGAGGTTTCTAACAGTACCTCATATGTAATTTTTAGAGTAGTATAAGTGGAGTTTTCGAATTTTTCAAATAGAACATACACACTGGAGAAGCTACCCGAGAGCAAAACTCATACTTTCAAAATCTCA